>JAQFYE010000228.1:0-45541 GCA_034694305.1 Protaphorura glebata | reverse complement strand
ACGATAGAAATGACACGGCGAAATAATTAGCTCCAATATCACACAGAATACAAAAAAACGTAATACTATAATTCCAATCAAAAAGCCAAACTTCATTTATTATAAATACAAAGATAAATTAGTGAGTCACTCATGAAATAAATAGTTATTTGAAATTCTCAAGGTCAAATCATAGTGTCACACGATAGTCATGTTAGTACAGCCTCTAAGAATTTTTTCGATGTCCACAACCCGCTTCGCTTGTGCAAATTTCCCAAGACTTTCGTGTTCAACAAAAAAACTTACGCGCGCTAACATAACAGATTAATTATTCAAACCCCATGTAAAGAAGGTTGAAGGATGCACTTTAGTCCTGGATGACATTTAAATATTTCATTCTAAAACGGTCCAATCAGTCAGGTACAATCGAATAGAATACCTCGATGGAAAGATCGGCTCCAGTGGGATCTTAGACACCAGATTTCAGCTCCATCTGAAAGCGAATTAGCGCGCCTCGCGTACTGGATTGAAAAAACGGATTTTCGCCGCATAGTCTCCCGTCTGGATGGATGTGAACACTTCAAAAATTCGAAAAAAAAGAATTAAACCAACTCATTCCCAAGTGCTTTCTGAAAATGCTTAGACTTGGTTCGGCAATTTTTCGCAAGTGGATCTTGTCTCAAAATATCATTATTGGGTGTTTTCAGAAAAAGTAAAATTTTGAGACAAACTCCAGTTGCTCAGAAATTGTAGAACTATAGCCCAAAATTTTTGGAAAGCACTTAGGAATGCGGAGGTGAAGATCGCATTTTGAATTTTTATTGAAGTTGTCACGGATGTTCAGAGGGAAGAACGTGAAAAAGCGGCTGAAAAACGATGGAATCCTTTTTTTTCCAGCGCGCGCTGCGCGCGAACACACTTTCGGATGGTGCTGAAATATGTTTTTTCAGATTCCACTTGAGTTAATCTTTCCAACGACGTATTCCATTTGATTGTACCTATTGTGGTTCCTCTTGTAGGTGGGGGGACAATACATATTAGGTCACCCTGTACATTATTCTCTCACTGTTACAATACATACAATATTTAAATCTCAGGCTTGTCTTTATTCTTTGGATGATAATGAGGAATGAGACTAAATATGAAGATCCAACAAAACAAGGGTTTTGGAAGTGGGCTGATCGGGGATTGAACCATTGACACATGATTATACTAAACGGATAACTGGTGGAAGATTATATTCAAGCTGTATAAGCTTTATCTACTTGTGGCAAATTTTGATTTCCTTGTCATAACGTTAATAATGGAAAAAAATGTCTGAGTGCCAACGGATAACTGGTGGAAGAAAATAGCATTTCCGAGTTGCTTTAAAGAAATGTCGGACATCAATTAAATTATCATTATACTGTGAATTGTTTCTCCGTTGTTACTTAATCACGACAGTCTATCACGTAATGCGTGGATTTTAAGCTAAATTACCCTCGTTCCCATTTCCTGCGTGAATATAATGATTGATATTTGTGAATGTCCACAGAATGTGTCGAAAAGTTCACTCTCGGTTTTTTTCTTGGGATTTATAGTGCAAAGGGACCACATTCTGAACAACACAGAGGTCGTCTTATATAATAAGTCAATCGACTTATTATTCATACACTTTATCGCGAATGAAACATCTCCGTAATATAACTAGTTACTCAAGCGATGATATAACCAGTCCTGCCACACGGAGCTATGTGTAGAGCTTTGTGTAGATGGCGCTTTTTGTTCGTTTGTTTTTCTATTAGAGTGTTAACCCCTGCATTCAAACATAGAGAGTATGCGTTTTAATTGTCATATCAGGGATACACGTAATGTTAATAGTTACACTTACAAATCCAAACAACCCAAGAGTTACAAGGAAATATGACGCATATTCAAGCTGTATAAGCTTTAGCTACTTTTGTGCAAATTGGGATTTTCTTGTCATTACGTTAATAGGGGAAAAAAAGGTCTGAGTGCCACTCACTGGAAAATGATAATTCATTGAATAGTTTGGAGCATCCGTTACAACAATGACCTTTTCCAATTTAATGGACACATGCCGTACCAAATTCCGTCTCCAGGTGGTAGTGCAAAAGGACCGCGCACTCAAATAACAAAATTTATTTACCAGTCCTCGATTATCTTGGAAATATAAAGCACATTCAAGCCAAGATAACAAGACCTATTTCCTAGCCTAGATTATTCCATTAAAATTCCAAAAAAAGAATAGGAATATTAAGGCCAATTTAACAAACATTTCCTGAAGGGAAAAATTTACTTTACAAATTGTCTCAAGTCTAACCAAATGAAGTTGAGAAGACAGAAGTCTTATCAGGAAATTAATCCCTTGAGCTAGTGCCCTGAGCTAATCCCTGACAAAACAAATTCGTTTTGAGTTCGTTGCTTGTGCTATGCCAAGCTTCAAAAAGACCCCAGTCCGGACGAATCCAGGTGTACGTCTTCGTTCAGCAGAGGCTAGCAACGAACTAGTCAAGACATCCGGTTCGTTAAAACAGTTGTCTGTTGATGTTGCTATAATTGCGATAATGAGCTCATCCCAATTACTCCAAAATCATATACCTATACAATTTGTCATCTTGAGACTATATATTTTTATAAATTTAAAAACTCAATTAATATTAATACATTTTCAATAATTATAATTTAACTGTGTTAACTCAAAAAAAACCTTCATCTTTTTTGTAAAAAATATTTTAGTGCGTATACTGACTGGATATCGGATTTGGAAAGCTTATCGTTAATGCAACGACAGTCAGTATCGTTTTAGTAAACGATGATAGTACTCTGGACTTTACATGTTCATAAAGGCTAGATTATCGACATAGGAAAATAAGACAATGTATGGAGGTAAAGAGTTCAGTTTTCACTTTGCTTATTCTTTGGCCTTTCACTTTCACCACCCAGCTTTCATTTTCATGGTGTATTCGTCCATTAGTGGTTCATACGTTCGAAATCTGTTTCGAGTCGGATTCCTGATTCCTAACTTTGTTTTGCCATCATTTCGCCAATTCGACGAAAATTGATTTCTTAACCGACTCGACTTTGAATCTTCGATTGCAACTAAACCGGGATCACTGACCGCTGAACCCGTATAGCGACTTTCCTCCTCACCCAGGATACATGAACTTTGGAAGAATCTCGATGTCCGACTCAGAGCGGTCAGTTAATTCTGCAGCGCTCCACATTTACACTTTAAGTATACAATCATTTAATTAAGAACCTGCGTTCTTCAAGCTCTCCGCGCGTTGCTCTCTGTTCTGAACAATTTGAATGTCTGAACCTCTGAGCTTGGCATTGCAGCACCGAGCACCGTTTCTTCTAGCGTCTTAGCAGGATGGAATGAAGGAAATAAAAGATGGAACGGATTATATCAGCCTTAGCTTACACAAGAGCTATTCCTTTGTATGAAGCGTGTCTAAGAGATTATAGATGACTTTTCGGCTTAGGAAACCCGAAACCTTATTATTAAGTTGTAAAGGAGAATTCGTACAAGCAACAGGGCAGGGGTGGCTACCTTGTTTACTGACATAACTTAAGAGCTTCATTTTTTTGTTTAATCTTTAATGTATATTTTTGTATTTTGATGCAGAATGGAAGTCCTATGTTCATCCCTGAGAAGAGTTTCGAGTTGCTGAACAAAATCGTCACGGGCGGTTTACAAGCTTCTTATAGATTCACAAGGGCTCCTCATTTATTCTCCCCTACCATGGTTTCCATCGAGCTCCAATTTAACAATCTTTCGAAGGAGGCACTCAAAGATATTCGAGTTGGAGAAAAGGTGAGTCAGTATGAGTTTTGTCATTTATTTTACTGACCGGCGTTCTAGTCGGGTTTCCATCTGTTTTCCTTTACTATTCCCTTGTTTTGTAGTTTAAGGGAAAAACAAAACACTTTTGTTTTACTTTATGTGACAACCCGCGCGGTTGAGTTGACTTGAGTACTACTTGTACTAGTACTCCCTGCATTTTCATTTGACTTCGTCAATGTATCATTCTACAACTTGACTGGTCAGTCAAGAGTTGCTCATAAAGACGTTTTCGTTCTTGTGAACGTCTGACTGAGCAGACAGGTTGAGTCGTTGTCTAGACATCTAAGACTTCAATTTAAGGAAAATAAAAAGTAAAAAAAGTACAAAGAATATTCATTTGACTACCGGATCAAGTGGAAATATTATTTAAAAATGGCTTGCTCTCAAAATAGCTTGGTATAACCGAAAATTTTGTCGGTAGAGCCTCGAACTGTTGAGTTTCAAATGTATGTCATGTCCATAAGCATAAATCAAGACGGGAAAGTATATCGGAGTTGCAACGGACTTTCATCTGTAGTGATCTTATCAGATATCGAATCAGATAATTTCTTGTGAGTGAACCTGGTGGCTGAATCTGAAATGGAGATCTCTGTTAGGGTTCGGTTCTGACCGAATTATCATATCAATTATGCTTCCAGGATTTTTCGGATCGGTTTGAATAGTATCCATAAAGTAAGCCGAGTCTTCTTAGGAACCTCGCAAAATCTTTGCCATTGTTGATATATGCGTTTTAGCTACCATCAGTTACTGATCCCAATGTTTGGATCGGACAGTCCTAAAGAGATAGAAACTTTAATGTGTAATATGTTATATAGAACTAATTCGAAAGAATTTAGGCTCGCTCAGGTGTCTGGACTAATTCAAGTACTGACCTTGTGTTATTTTGAATCGCCATATCTGCTAAGTGTGTACCTTGTTTTGGAACATCGGAACCCAGTTTGTGCTATTAAATAAAGCATGAATGTCGACTGAGGAATGAAATATTTGGTTGAGTATTCCTAATTCAGTTAAAAAAAATTCACTCTCTTCCTTTTCTTTCTATTGAAAAGCTTGACTTGTCTACATTAGTTGAAAAGAAGTTATTTTATCTCTCTCTATTTAATCTGTTTCCATTCACTCGAACCCAGAACTAAAAATGAATTGAATCAAATTTTTCTTTCGTGAGAACTCGTGTGCAATCATTCATCAGATTTAGCTTCCTCTTTATGCTCTAGTGCAGGTACGATCATCGTCCTCGTACGCCCTAGTATTTTTATGTGAGTTGAATAGATAGTCAAGTAGTTAATATACAAGGTTTGTCTCTTCTTCTACTTCTTTCCTTTTTTACGGGAACAAGGAAACGAAAGACGACTGGGTGTATGGTGTATGGGGAATTTTTGCTGAAAGCAAAAAGGGAGACGAGAGTATGATGATGATGATAATATTTCTTCTCGCATCTTCTTCTCCTGAGAAAAAGAAACATCATTTCCAACTTTTTCTCTTATCTTGATGTGACATTTGTGCTGGATATGTTGTCATGATCATTGCAAGTTATGAACTCACTCTTCCAAAACTCTCTCTCTCAAAAAATCATCTTTTCTTTCCCCTTTCTCTCACTTCACCAAAACGCCTTCCTACCTACAGTACTTACCCCTTCCTTAACTTACACAAGGGAGACTCCTGAGGTGTCACAGTCATTCAACGTGTTCTATATATGAAAAAGGCGTGCTGTAGATTAAGAACCAAATAAGCCTTGTCATAACAAAGCAGAATGTGGGGGATCCGTGGATATTGGTTTTCCATAATTAAAGTGCTCTCACTAATTTATATTCACCGGTAAGCTTGATCGTCGGAGTATGCTTGTAAGACTCGTGAGCAAATGTCAATACCACTCAGGCGGCCACGATTTTTAAAATGTCGTTGTACTGAACTTTTTGAACATTGTGGAATAAAGAAGGAAATGTTTAATTATAATAATAGTCAAGCAGCAGAGGCGATGACATGGAAAGGGTTGTGACTTTGTGACAGGGAGAAAGTTTCTCTCGTCAAATCCAAATCCGGATGACTTCATCGAAATGGATTCGGAGGGCTAAACCCCCTCCGTTCCCTGGAATAGCTGAAAAAACAATGTGTTTCAACTACTTTGTTATTATAAACTCCTCTCGAATCAGATTCTTGAAAATCATACCCTCATGATTTACCGGAGATGCATATTCGAAGGTACTGAGGTGACAACCTTGACTGTTGTCTATTGTAGTTTGGAGACTCCTTATTCAAAATTATTCCGGGCTAACAACCAGTGGTAGACAATAAAAAATGTCCGGATTCAGCAAAGGGTGTGGGTAGCAGTAATAGTAGTTGCAAATGTTTAATGGCCGAAGGAAAAAGTTAGAATTTGCACAGACGAGTTTTTGGGTGAAAGGTATGTGATTATGTCTAGGTAGGATTCACACCTTAAGAAGTCAGAGGAAGGCAAGGAAGGGAAATGTTACGAACATACATGAACATATCTCTAATCTGAAGTTAGGGTGAAAGAAATTACTGTTTAGAGCTGTAATTCTTTTTAACGAGGGATCGTAAAAGTACACATACGCATATGTAGGTTGAGCTGTTGAAATGCAGGTAAATGTGGGTCGGGTTAGTTGGTCTTGGTCATCCGGCCCTAAGTAGCTAACTTAGCCGATAGAGCAACGTACAGGAGAAGGCACAGCAATTCGCAGTTGTCCCTCCGAGATTTCTTCCCCTTAAAATTAGAAATCTGGGTCATGGTTATATTTTCAGAATTTAATAGTTTGGCTGTTTTGGCGCCACCAGTCGACCAGTAACTGTGGTCCGGAGTCCTTGATGTCGATTTTTGTTTTGAAAAGGAATTTCATGCCTTTACATTTACCGTAAATACAGTCAAACATCTGTGCATTTTTGTGAAAGACGTGTTGCCTTTCCATATTTCCTAGGGATTGTGTATTCCTGATCGTCAAGAGGCACTACACTACGGCGGGAAAAATTTCTCTTCAATGCTATTTTCAAACGATATCTGCCCAAACGTATGAACCACTCTCAACGTAGTAAGGGCAGTTTGTTGCACGTTAACAGGCAAGGTGACATTCTAATTTCTGAGTAAACAGGTCAGGACACTATTTGACGTCTAACAACAATTCTTGGAATTGCGCGCAACACGACATTATGAACATATTAAATTGGCTTAATAAATTGGCAATCGCTGTAGCGCATTAATTAATTTGGGTGCTTCAGTACTCATAAATGAGGGGTTCCACGATCACCGACTATCGCTGGCCACACATATTGCTTTGACGGCTCAGATTCCGATTCTATTAGAGCGTGTAATCGTACTGATACCAGGTCTGATTTATTCGGACCACAGAGTGTGAGTGTATCTGAGATCAGGTTAAAGCCTTAATTGAGATATCTCGTATCAACCGTAGATCATCATTGCGGCTATTGTATTGCTTCTTTCTCATCTGGATTGTTTTCTTTTCTCTTTTAGAACCTCCCATCTGGTATGTCAGTCCATGATATTTCAGTGATAGGGTTATTAGAGCCTGGGAAAACGTCGACCTCTACCCTTGGAATTGATTTCAATGACACGACTCAAGGAGCCAAAATGGAAATATTATGGGCAACGGAAGAAGGAGGAAAAAAGCAGACAGTCACAATCAAAGCACCCGGGGTAGGAGAACTAATTCGCCCAGTTACGATGTCTGAATCCCTTTTTATTGCTGAGCAAGGTACGACGGCGTCTTATTATTACGCGTCTCACGCATTGGCTTAGCCTCAATTTCGGAGGAGAAAAACCGAGTTATTTATTAGAAGCTGGCTCTAGGACTAAGACTAGGGACAAGTCTAAGACTTAATCTTCAGTAGTCCCACCAGATCGCAATTTACACAATGCAATGACCGACCAACAGACAAGAGACAATTCACCACTTCCTTTCATCTCGAGCTTTTTTTATTAAACGTGAACAAGAGTCAAGTCTTTTTATACGGTTTGTTATTTCCTTCAATTACTTACAAACCGGAAAACAATAAACCGTCAAAGGTAGGGTACGGACTACAGACCAAACTTGACTGGCTGAATCTATTAAGAAGTCATTCCCGCAATAAACCTTTGCTCGATTGACCTGAGTCCATAACAACAGTGTGCGGAATTACTTTCTCAACGTGGCTCGGGTGTCGTGTGAGAAATTTTAGTCTACCTGACATACTCACCGCCTATAACATCGGTGAATCGGGGTCTCAGAACATAAACAAAATCCCGCACGGCCCAGAAAGGGGTAAAAGAACTCATGGATAATTCCTGAAAATGTCATAAAACAAAGCGAAGACTTTGAAAAAGTGGATAATAGAAATAAAACCGGAAATATATTTTAAGGATTTTCCCATGCACTAGGCAGAGATTGTTGTTTGTCTTCCGCTGAACCCGTTAAAACTTTTAGCCAAAATCAGAAATTCTAATATTTTGATTATTTTTCATGAAATTCTGTTTTTAATTTTGATTTGAAGTCTCATTGTAAGGATCAATCTTTGTCAAAGGGTCACCTGAAGAAATCTGGTTTTACAATTTTCAGTTCTGATTCGGAAAAGACGAGTCCAACTTACTTCCATGACGTGTCAATTGCTAATGGCAAAATGTATACCTTTCTTAATTTTAGGTTATGAAAATACGATAGAGATTTCAACGTTTTATTTTGCTGGGGAGTACCTGCCGCGAAACTTCATTCCAGACACAACGCCAGTGTTGTTTTTCGTGTACGCATAGATATTTTGAGTAAACTGTAAATGACGTTGAAACGTAGTTATTGAAGTGAGTAGAGTAAGAACTTTCTGAGAACGTAACTAAATTCGTCAGATTTTTGGTAGGTCGTAATGGGAAGTAGGAGATGAAACTTGATGGGATATTTTAAATTTGTTCTTCTCTTTTTTTTGTTATTTAGGTAAATTGCGCGGGATGACAGAACACGAGACGAAAACATTTATCAAGTCAGAGCTCGTCGTCTCTCGTCCATCTCTCCTTCAAAAGGTGTACGAGACTGGGAATCTCCTTCAAGTGCCTTCCATGGATGATGACCTCGTTAGGTAAAATGCTAAGGATTTCCATACAGATGTGATGATTTCATCTAGATTGTTCATCTACATTCAAGAGACTTAGCCTTCACAAAGATTTAGAAAATGTTGAGAACTGGATAGACTAGCTATGTTGTTTTTCTCCATCTTGTTCTTCCTTGGAATATTTTTGCCGAGGTAGAAGTCAACTCCACAATTAGGATTTGAGGAAGAAACGAGAGTAAGCTGAAGAGTGGGTAGCTTAATGGCATTGTCTGCTTTCTTTTGCTTTCCCCAAAATTTGTTTGATGCGTAGGACACGGACACCAGACACACTTCAGTGTGCTGAGCGTATTCGTTGTCTCATAACCAAAGTAGGCAAATTGGTCTTGTCATCAACCTAATGACTTCATTGAATTATCCCAGCTTCAAAGCCTACAAAGATGTTTTTCAAAAGATAGGCTGGATTAGTCTACGATCTGGAAGTTTTCCATCATTTGTGGGTCTTGAGACTAAACTGGTATTCAGCCAGAATTCTAGGTGACGTGCAGGTGAATAATTATGTTCAGAATGTTCCTTATGACTCATTCACATTTTCAGGAAATAAGTGAGTCAATTGGATATTGTTTTTAGTAGAGTGTAGAGCCCTTATGGGATTTTCTGTTTATATTTCTGCAAGATTCTAAAGTTTTCAGGATTTTTGCGGTTAGCCATCATATAATTTGAGATTGAGATATCCTATGTGGATGAGACGAAAAGGAACGATAATGGTACGGTCCAATAAATTTTTTTGGTCCGACTGAGGCAGAGTAATGTTTATCTTCCCACTAGGACTAGGATTTTCTCATAGAATTGCAATTGCATTGCATTGTACTGATGATAGATAAAGTATTTCTAAAAAATCAAAAGGGCTTCAAAAGGGCTTCCACTGATCGTAACTGACCTAGTTTTCTTATATATCTATTAGAAATACTAGAGAGCTATGTTATTTTTTGTAGATTTGCGGGACAAGCGTTGTCGAGTCGTACACTGGTCCTTGTCTCCATCCACTTGGCCCGAGGAAAGAATGAGGAGGGAGACGATAAAGCCGCCGCTGCGGATGCCGCCTCCCGAATTGTCGTCAATTGTGAGAAAATGGTTATGGGTTCTCTCTTGTTACAAGAATTGAAAGAGGCTCTCAAATAATTCCTCGTTTTCATTTCACTCCTGTCAAACCAACCCCCGAAACGTTTCACTCTCAAGAACCAGAACCAAAAACCGAAGAAGACCTGGACGTTTACCACTGTTATTTTCCAACACAGACGGATATCCAGAGTACCTCCAGTTTTATTCACTGGAGTGGGACGTGTCCGTCAGGACTTTTTGCTTAAATAAGTTTTTTTAATGGTTAGGATCTTTTGACTACGTGGATCCCAAAATTGTAATCACGAACTTTCTCTCTGTTTAGAATTTAAATAATTTGGGTTTGGATTAAGGTAAGGTGCGTGCGGAAAGGTCATTTGTTCATAGAGATTTACACTTTTCATTATTTAGCTAGTTGTAAGGCGAAAGTGGAACCCTGTTTCCAAAATCTCTAGATTAAATTATTAGGATTGTGGCAAATTATTACGATTATACGTTGTTGTTATTTGTAATGCCTTGTCATTGAAATTTTGAGTAGGATCTTCTGTGTAGTGCAGTAAGTTAAGTTTGGTGCTAAAAGTAAAATATTTTCTGTACTCAATCAATATTTAGCATTTAGTTGAATTTAGAAGATTAAATAATGAATGAATTGTCAACATAAAAACAGAGTTTACAGTTATATTCTTTAGCTCATAATTCATTTAATAATTCCTGAACATATACGAGGCAAGGCAGCAACTCGAAATCTTGGAGCAAGTCCTGCAAGATCTAAGTTCTAAAATTAATGTCAGAGCTTAAATTAATTTTTCAGCGGAATTTGTTTGCAAGCAAAATTGACCTGTGATCCGACGTCTGGAGGTCACACGTTTTGCTACCAACCTATTAATTCATTTAGCCACAGCTATTCATCTCCTGCTTTTTCAAGTACACCGTTTAAAAATAGCTACTTTACATGTGGACCAATTCTTTCGTAACAGCTTTCAAATATTGTTTATTTTTCGGAATAGCGAAGTTTGTTGACAGCCAATACCAAAAATCGAAATGATGATTGACTTGTTTTCAGGACACGAATGATGAATTACTATAAAAGTCATCTTTTTATTTCAGCAACAACCCGATATATTGTCAGGTGTAGGTCGAATGTTGTGAATGTTCATGTAATGTAATGTGTCTTATGTGTGTTACGTAAGGTCAAGGGATGCTTGTGAATTGCTGGACAGTCTGCGTTGAGAGTTTGAGCCTGGACATTGTAGAGTCTGATTCCTGAGCTTGAGCAGGAAACATTAGAGCAGGAGTTCAAGAAGTCTACGTCTAGGATTGAGTCAGGGATTTTGAGTCGTGAATTATTTTCGCAGATAAATTATCTTTTAATAATTACTCTTATTAATCATTCAATTAGGCAGTGTTGATAGATGTAGGGAATAAACTCCTTAGTTACATAATTGTGAAATACTTGTGTTTGTGTCTGACTGATTATTTGTGTTTGAATGCGAATGACTTTGAGCATCCTTTGTGTCTTGTCTTTCATTGAGTCTTGTGGATAATCGGAACGCGTGAGGTGTGATAGTTGGGCCAAAGGGATTAAGGGATTAATCCGACGCGGACATCTCAGAATATATTTGTAAGTGAGAACTTGGAAGTGAAGAGTAATGAAACATGTTGTGAGTGATGGAATGAATGGTGAAAGGATTAGTCTTTTACTGCCCATGTATTCACATTATGTGCAATTTGAGATGTACACGAATTTACTCTATTCGGTTCAAAGCTTTTGCCTGGGCATGTTTGCGTTAACCACACCAGTCTGACTATAAATCGAGTTGGTGAAAACTAACGGAACTTCTGTGAGCTATTTTGAGCGGACATTCAATGAAAAAGAAAGTAGCTAGGGACTCGGAACTCGGGGAAAGAAGGAGAAAGTGAGCACTTTGGTTGAATTGAGGGATTTTCGATTGGATTGAATCCCTCGTCGTAGTCTTGGATGGTCTTCTTACTAATCTGGCGTTGAAGCCATGACTGCCGCGGCCGCTCGTTCACTTTTGTGAAGAATCAACCACAAATTACGACAGTTGCCAGAGTTGGCACTGCCACAGCCGGTGATTTCCCAGAAACGAGGTCGATCCTGTGGTCTTCCTTCTAAATTCTTAGCCAACACTGCGTATACAAAGATACAGATACAAATACATACATAGACAGTTACGGCTTTCATTTAAGAAAATATTTAGGCGAGGCAGAGTCGGTGTCTCCTTTCTTACAAGGAAAACATTTTTCACGTAAAAATCATACCGAGTGGAATGTTCTGTAATAGGCCGAGGCACGAAGGATTACATTGGCAGTAAAAGTTACTTTGTGATTATGCAAATTATGCTCATTTCATTACTTAGCTGCGCGTGGGGAATTTCATAGAGGTATCTGCAGATTATGTGTCTGGTGTGGATGCAATACAGCCAGCTGACGCTTATTTGTCGGCAATTACCGCACAAGACTTTGACCTTTCATGTTGGTGATTGAGTCAACTCGAATTTTACGTCTAAAGTGATTTCCTTGCTAGCACCTCGTACGCGCTAGTGTAACTTTCTCCACATCAATACCTAAGGCGATATTTTACTTTAGCCTACCCGATGCTCAAGATGCTAAATTCTCCTTAAGCTTACTTAGCTAGACTGTAGAATAAGATCGGAGTTAATGGGCTATGTTGGTGTCAAAGGTAAATGGGATATAAATTTCTTTTCAAAAGACACGACTGGACTGGAACAACAAGGTACACAGCTCGGTGGAAGTGTGTGAATTTCCTGACCATGTCTACTTTTATTACTATTAATATAATGCCGTGCTAGAAATAATGCTAATTGACAGACTAATTGGGGGGAACCTCCAGAAATACAAACATTTCGCTATATTTGCTCTTCTCGAGTCAGACGATATGAAGGCTAGTTCTCGCCGAGAATTGAGGTATTTGACAATTAGTTAGTGGGTTTGAAAATCACTTCAACTTCAATCAGATCTAAACAAATTCTAAAGAGATTTGAAGCTGACCAAGAATTGAACCTTATCTGACGTGTAAAAATCATAATCTGGATCTGAATACGCGGATTTGTTTCAGCAATTCCTGACCTGACAGTGACTTTCAGCTGTATTGTCCCTAAACTACCAGTTCTTTTACAGAATGGCCGACTATTCACTATTTGATGTCAGTCAGTCAGTCAAGGCGTTTCGGTTGCGGTCACGCACAGCCATGCACGTGCAAGAGCACATGGGCCGATCGTCGTAATGGTCAAGGAAATGTTGATAAATTGAAGTTGTTTAGACCTTGGACTGCACAACTAAATCGACGGTCTCTTCCATTTCTTTTGTAATAATTTGCCCAAACTTGAGCATTCTGGAATTGATATTGCCATCTTCAAAGAATTGGAAAAGCAGCAACAGCAGTGCTGAATAGAGCAATGCAAGTTTAGTTTAGTATTACGACCGAATCATGGTTCGTTTTCTGTGCACAGAATGGACTCAATTGAACGTGTGTGTGGATTGTGGATGGACAGTCATGGACAAAACTACAACTGTATTTGTATTTCTTCTGTACGCAAAATGTCAGTTTCCAGCATGACGGTCTTAAAAATGTTATGTAAGGAAAAATATACTTTGTTTCGAACTTGGTGTAGAATATCAAATGCTGTTTATTTCTAAACGCCAATAAGGACATTATTTTTATTGATCATTTTTGGACATATGCCCGGTGTTCTTTACCCATTTACGTGGCTGGAATTCCTGCAAATATTTATTGTCTTTCAAACCAACGGTATTATTTGGAGAATGTGCTTTAGATAAAATAATGTATACATACGTGTAATATGCCATGAAGTCTGAAAATTTAACAGTGCGTGTTATCTGTTGGTAATATTTGACTTTTTGTATTGAGATTCTAAGGGAAATATCTTGTAAAAAAATATTGACAAGGCCAATGTCATAAAGAAATCCACCTCTAGTAACTGAAGCTGAAAGTACTCTCTGGAGAAAATAAGTGAAAGTCATTCAATCCGCCTAATCCAAAACGCAACCCTGGCCAACTCGAGTATGCGAGTGAAAGTCAGCAGTGCCTCCAAAGTGCTATTGTAGATATGCTCCCGGACTTGTATTTCGTACTACAGTACATTGTTTAATGTACAGGGTCCCGTAAAAAATTTGAACCCCCCTCCGCTCCCGCGGGTTCGAACCATTGTGCTGAAACGTTTTTGAGGGATCTTGGATGTGAGAATCGACTGTTTCACTGACTTATATTTCAAGTACATGCATACCTTTCTTCATGGGAATGGAAATCGGATGACTGAAACCAATATTCTGTTCTGGAAACTGAGTCAATATGTCTTGAAGAGCAGATAAAGCCAGGCCCCTTCGTCGATACTTCAAACGAACGAATATAGTGTCCAATGTTGCCATTGAATAACATTCCATTGTCTCCGCGTCAAAGGTTCCTGTGGAAAAGTGAGATTTGAAAACAGAATTTGTCAGTTAAAATTTGCAGTTGAAAATTTCTGTTCTTCACAGCATCATGAAGATTTAGCATTTATGCCTGAACTGTTGAGACGTTACTCTAGAATCCGCCGAATCCGATATTTAAGCCAACATATTTGTGTATACACATACAGTAATACTAGAATTAGGAAGTCGACGGAGCCAGAATTGAACCGGTGTCCTCAAGGAATGGACCCGACGCTCAATACACTTGGCTGTATCTACCTCCCAATTGATTTTCAAAATCAATTATTGGGGGTAGTACTAAACTGTCGTATCCGTTACCTTATGTTCATGTTCATTGTTTCATTCTTCTCTCACTTGAGTGAGCGTAAGTTCTGAGCCTGAACTATTTACATTTATTTACATTACACAAGTGCGCATAAATTGTTTCTTCCTTTAAGTATGACATTGTAATGCAGTGACACGAAGGTTCCCGGTTAACCATATATTGCCCTAAAGGCTGAATTGGACTAGGAACGATTCAAGACTCGTGTAGTCGTGGTCGTCGTGGATAGTCATGATAAGCTCGAGGGATACAAGACTAGACATAATGAAGTGAATCTCCTGCCCCGATAACTCAATGTCGGTGAGTTCTAAAACCAGTCAAGAGAAAGCCTTGTGGGGAACTTTCTCTCTGTGTTAGCCAACCCATAATCGAACTTGTACTTTCTACTTCCTCTCACTCCCCACATTTCTCTCCTCAGCCGCTCCTCTGATATTGCATTATCATTCTGATGAGCACACATTAATAAGGAAGAAGGTGATGGGTTCGGGTTCTACTCTCAGGCTCAGTTTTGTCGGCTCGGAGGTGGGGCACTCGGCACACATCATTCATTCAGTTCCAAGGCACTCCTCTCCTCTGGATTTCCAAAGGACACGGGACCTCGGCCAAAAGAAAATCCCCCCGTGCAATCCAGATCAATGTTATGCCCAAGGTGACTCTAACAACTTCTGTATTATTGGCGAGACTCGGGTCGTCTCCGTTTGACAGCACCTAAGGTCAGCAACGGCCAAAGTATGGTCACCGTATGACCTAGGTCAATTGTGTTGTTATGCAAACCCTGATATCAAGGAGGATAGTATACCAAGTATCAGTCTACAGTAGTCATCCATGTGCCGCCGGCAAAATTAAAATACGAGACATCACCGTCCCTACTCCGTGAACAGTACATTGGAGATCGTAGAAAGCTAAAAGTTGGTACAAAGACCTCGCGGTTCGAATAACTTCGCACTTGACCTAGATTATCTGGTGACCATACCTTGACCTTTAACGAGGGGTTGAACAGAAGGATGCCACGAGTCGCTACAAAACAAAAGTTGTTACGATCAGTTGGGCGCAACATATAGAAACCGATTCACATATCACGGGGAGGGGGTGGTGTTTCCTTATGGCCGAGGTACCTCGTCCTTTCCTCCAGCTTTCTCCTTCCAGTGAAAGTATTACCGGTGCGATACTTTCACTAACCACAGAATCTCTCTTTTACACGGCTTTCCGACGTACATGATCAATGAGACCAAACCTACTGTAACATAAAACTTTGAAAACCTCAAATGGTTATCTTTGAGCTGCCCTGGCTGTATCTACATATATCCATTATGAGAAAAGCCGAGCACCTCAAAAATCAAGTTAAGGTGACCCCTTAAAATAAAGGACCGTTACCCTTCTCTGGCCGGAAGTCCCTCTGTTTAATTTTATGTATAATATTCGTTGTATTCTTGCTACAGCGCTTGGTTGTTCTTGACCCAGACTTTTGAATCAAACTAATTTTATTTATCTTCTTTCACCTACCTTTCAAACTCAACCTAATGTGATCACAAAACTTTCCATTCAATTTGGAAATATCCCAACCCGAATTAGACAAACATCAGCGTCGATTTTCTCGGAATTTTGCGATGGTAAACATGTCAGTGACAGATACGCTTTCCAGCAGTTCCAAATTCATTGTTGTATCATCATAAAATTATAGTTATCATCTGGTCTTTTATGTTTCTCTATGATCATTGAAGGATAAAATTACCTGGAGGTTTTACGCAGTAATATGCTACAGCTTCTCCATTAATCCAAAGTAATTTGATGAGATCTGTTGGAGGTGGTAGTTCAAATTCAACTTCGAACTGATTCTCCTCCGGCACTTCATACTCTTTGTAAATAATTTGACTGAGTGTGAAGAGAATGGTTCTATCTCGTCTGTCCTCTTCAACCTATGTAAAGTGTATTAGAAATGACATTTAATAAGGTCATTTGGAAAGTGAAAGACACAATAGACAAAGACAATTTAACAAGGAACCGACTCTCGTATGTTAAACATCGTGCAGACTAGAACCTCCAGCTCCAGAATTACCAGTCATTTCAAATATCCTGGCCACCGGGAATTCGTCGGGCCTCACTATGCGTGTATACCGTGTTTGCTCTATTAGAACCCGGGGGTTCTGTTAAGAAATCTGTCTACAGGTTGGTCGCTTTCTTCACTTTCTCCATAAGGGTGCACGGAGAAAGTAAAGATAATACCCGGGTTGTAATGGAGACAGTGTTTTATCAAATCTAATACGGATTCAAATTCAAAGGGTAAGTTAAAGCGCTTAATAATTATTTTGACAAGGATGTCTGTCGAAAAATTGAACACTGTTGTAATTGTAACTCAAGATACTTGATTGATCTGACTTCTTTTTAAGTCAATTTACCTGACATGTAGTCTCCTTTCAAAACGGTGGTATTGTAGTGCAGCCAACTATATTTGTTTAACTAAAACGGTAAAGCAAGGCAGTTTGATTGCTTTTCATTATTCATTCCAAATGAGTGACTTTGTTATTAGCCTTTTACTGATCTGTCAGGCGATCTGGTGATCATTGTAAATTGTAATTCGCGAGGCACTACTATTTGCCAGCTTTGACTTGTCCCCTGAGGCAAAATATTCGCCTAAACACCATAATAACCGACATGTTGATTAACTTTATGTGTGAGCAACATCATAAACCGAAGGTTGGACTTTAGTTCTCATTTTCAGGGTGGTACACACAGGAGAGTCCACAAAATCAAATATTCGGGTGATCATCATTATACATATGTATAACATTGTGAGGAAAGCCGAACAGTGCAAAAATCAAGTTAAGATACCACCTAAAATAAAGGACCGTTCAGGCTCTCCGTTTTATTCTATATTTAATATTATTTGTGTTCTAAGCTGCTGCGCTAGGTTGCTCTTAACCCTAACTTTCGAATCACAAATTTCATTTATGTTCTTTGAACTACCTTACAAACTTAACCTAATGTGATTACAAAACTTTCCATTCATTTTGGGAATATTCCAATCCAAATTAGGCAAACACCAAAACTGGAAGTCTACTAGCGACAATTTTCTCGGAATTTTGCGATGCTGAAAATGTCAGCGGCAAATACGCTTTCCAGGAGTTCCAAATTCATTGTTGTATCACTCATAAAATTATAATTATGGTCTCGGCCCTTATATTTCTCCATGATCGTTGAAATTTATGTTAACATTTTACGCAGTAATATCCTACAGCTTTCAAGTAATTTGAAATTCAACTTCGAAAGGGAAATCCCTGTACCAACTTTTCACGATTGGCTGACTAACAACATTTACGATCTATATACGAATTGTAATTTCAGACATGATAAAAACCAGTGCGTGCCAACAATTAAGTACACTCCTCATTTTTCAATAAATGGATCAAATATGGTTTTGGGCCAATCTAGCTCAAGATGCTAATAAATTCTCCGCCTCAGCACCAATCCATGCCCCATCGTGTTTTGTAAATACCATTTCGACATTCTTCTCTCCTTCGTTGATAAACTGTGTTATTAAATTTATAAACGTAAACTTGTCCTGTGTCCTGCTACTATTTTGGCAGATAGCAATTAATCTCTGCACTTGTTTGCAATTATGCAAACTCTAAACACTTATTCTGCATCCAATGTACAGAAAATGTAAAGAACATTACACGGTACGTTATGACCCGACTTCAGGAGTTCTCATTTCTGCTAACACGAAGCTGCACCAGTTTATTTCATAAATTGCTTTTTGGGACTATAGACAAGATTATAAGCCATGAGGAATGAGATTCAAGTTTAACTTACATGCTGTTAATTGGAAGAGATGGGAACACGTGGACCTACTCATTATTGTTTTGATTCATTGCCTTTGTTTGAGAGCATATTTTAAATGTTTTGGGGGTGCTTCTGTGGGAAAACGTTTACTTTGGACTGCACTGGACTTGTCGGTGCAGGGCATGATGACGACGGCATTAAATCTTTGTAAATCTGTTTAATGTTGCATTTTGCATTTAACTCATAACTCTTGCTTGACGGGTGCGCCACGTGCGCAGTTTATAAGAGCCCTACGGTTGCTGTCTTAAACATTTCTTCACATTGGTTCGGTACAATTTTTGTTTGAAACTTTACCATGAGGAATAATTTCTTGGTTCAGAACTCGTCTAAAACCTCGAATAATATGGAGTTCGTTGTACAGGGTGGCTCCTAACCTTTGTCCCGCCCTGCAGCTGAGGAGTCAAAACGTTTTCATTTTGTCGAGAATCTTATGCTGGATATAGGATACTTATACCCCTTTAAAATTGGATGCGTGTAGGAGCGCTGACGAGCGCTTAAATAAAAATCAGTATTAACACCCTTAGACCGCGAATTTTTGAACGGCTCATCGACCAGAACATGCCTCAAATTATTTTCTTTGACAAATCCACCGCTGGTATCTTTTTTGCTGTGTTATTAAGCATATATTAAGATATGGCTTCACCGCTGTAACTTATTCACCTTGTCGCATCAGCGAAGAAGAATACACTTAGCCAGGCGCATGCACCTTATAAATTTGAGCTAATTTTTTATCATTACAAACGACAGAATTCTCACCGTTGTGTTTTACAAAAAGTTTTTGCAAACTACAAGTTCCGCTTCTGTCACCATGCACGGGTTCATTAAATTAATTTTAATTTTGCAGAAACCTCGTACCTTTCTCCACCCATCCTTCCCTTGCCTACTGGAGTCGGTTAGAATCTCTTCTAAGGGCACGAATTTCTCTTCCTCGTAAAGGCCGACGCCTGGAGAATGAAAACAAACAGTGAGAAGCAAAAAGTTTTTAAGTTTTTAATTAATACTAATTAACAGGAGAAAATCATTATGCAGCCTCAAACTAGGGCGGATACACATATGTTATCCAAACAACTGCCAACTTCCCTTCCGGACCAACCATCAGCTTAGTAAACTTTTCAAGGTCTCAATTTTAACAGATTCACGTGTGTTTCAGAGAACTTCGTAAAATCAGACAAGACAGCAAACGTAAACCAAAAAATTGAAAATGAAAATTCTTTGACCAGTATATCCTGCAAAACAACGTCCCGAAAACCGGACGTTGATAATTCAAATAACGTTTTTTTGTGTGCGTCCGAATTCATTTAAGGAAACGTTTTAGAAAATTTGAGAAGATTTCAATCGAATGTCTCGAAAAGAAATCCGCCATGTAGGAAAATCTCGATTTACAGTCCGTCCTCTCAACAAATGGATTTAATTGAGTCTCATCCACATGTCCAAATAGGACAAAAATATTTCGACAACTTCTGATATTTCTGAAATTTTCACCAAAGTTTCTTAACAGAGATTCGAGGATCTTGTCGTATCTCTTTTTCAAGGGATTAATTCCTCCAATTATAAAATGAAACATTCGTTTCTGTGGTCCGGTGAATATATGGTAGAGAAAACTTGAGCTTGGGTAGAATCTGTCTGATTATGTATGTTAGCTTTGACCCATTTAATTTAACAAACCGGATTAAATATAGCGAAAGTAAGAAAAACTAAAGTGCATTTGCAAAATGCAAGCATGCAAATTCGAAAGTTTTGAAGTTTTTGTACAATTAAGCTATAATGCTGGAAGTAAACCAGGCCGGGGTGGGGTAAGCGAATCAAACACAAAATTACTTTCTTGAATTATAATTATTTCGGCCGAGGCAATGCGCTTAAATAAAACCCACGCACTTCGTTTCCCTTTCCAAAATTTTAAATACCAGGACGTCGGAAATAATCATAATCCTCCTGCCAGCCTGGGATTGGGTCAACAAGTTGAAAAAGCTTAACCTTCTTACTAACGGCTTTTAGATGACGAGCTTCTGATACTCCTAATCACTCTTTTGAATGCAGATTACTCTCAACACACTTTGCCGATAATGATTTTAAGTAGAAAATGTTTGAAGGAAGCGGGTTTATCCCAATTCTAAGTATTAAAAGTACAGAGCATAAATATTTTCGCACAAGGTTATATAGACCTGATGAATGAGTTGAAGATGTAATTGGTTACTAATTGAAAAGCCCATAAAAGTACTTTCTTCAGACCTAAACTTACTGATCACGTAGAGAAAACTAAATATTTCAAAACGGGAAATAACGTCCGGGCCCTTCTACTACAGTCTTCGTCGGCGTCGTCGTATCCAAAATCAAATAAATGAAGTTGAATTGGACGAGTTCTTCCTTTTTTGAGCCTTGGCTCAGTCTGTTTATATTAAAAGGTCGGATCTTGCAAGAAAACAGAAGAGTACATAAGAAGAGCTAGGATTGTAATCTGCAGTACAGCCTAAACAGCCTAGGCATGCAAAAACTCCAATCCCGAAAGGAAAAGCAAACGAGAAAAGCACAGGAATGTTTTTAATTACGGTAATTAAGTTTACATTTGTCACAGGAAGTGCACTTAACCATAAAAACTTCTTCAGGGGGACTCCAGAAGTCTTGGTCTGGTGAAGACTTTGAAAACTTGGTGCAGTTGTCCTTAACGTTTATGACGCGTCGGCAACTGTGGAAAAGACAAGAAAATACGATTTGAGGGAAATGAATGAAAAGTTCTTTCCCCTAAAGATCCAAAGGAGAAAAGTCTATTTCCCACAAATCCGCTTTCTCCTCTCATTTCTGCCCTTGCCTAGCTTATCTAGTGGCTACCTCCAGCTTTCACCAACCGGCAGAATTCTGCTATTTCAAGACGCAATGCAATACCATAGAATTCTTTGCTTTCTCTGACAAGGAACACTACCCAGATGTTTTTGGCGAACTAGTTTATGACGAGTGACCTTTTCGGGGTGAAACTACTGTGCAGTAGTACGGTTTATCGGTACATAAACGGAACACCTCTGAGAAGACTGAAGCTTATTCAGCGTTCCGATTTAAATTATCTGTTGAGAAGTTCAAGATTTGTTTCTTTGGTTGGATTGTATTACCAGAATTGTATGAGGAATCCGAATATACAAGAATTATGTAGCTATGAAGATAGAAGGTATAAGATTCGGGAGGTTCTTGATATGAATCGTTCACTTTTTTGGACAGGTGTTCAGTCCCTACCCGGATAAGTTGGTTGGTGGATCTTATTTTATTAGACCTGTAATCTGATTTCTACATGACGCAAATTCTACTTATTTTTAGCATGGCGAATACTTGCTCTGTGCTTTGATCTCAAAAATCTGGGTTTTATTAAATGAATTGAGGACGCATTTTTAGAGGAACTACTCTAAAGGAGATCCATTCTACAGTCAAATTTCGCAAGTCTGATATAACGCTAATTATAATTAAAGCTGCTCATCTAACTGGAGGAGTTACTATATCTGAAAGGGCTCTTGTTTACTGCTAGAACAGCATCAGCGAATACTACGTTACTGTTACAATCGATTTCTTTGGTTCAAATTCCGCTCTATCAGCTTTACAAATTCTTGGCTTGTACGCCTGCAAAATGGCATGCCTTGAGGGGGGAGAACACTTCGAAATGCTCCCTTGTAAGGCTGCAAAAGGAAAAGAGGTTCTCTTCAAATTCTCCAGAATCAGATTAAGACTAAAGACTGGAAGAGTGGACTCATTCGTCGAATGGTATGGTACGGCATGAGGATTTATATTATGTGGTACCACTATAAGAAAAGCTTCAGTTCCTGCTGTTGTCATTTTGAGCTGAACCTAAATTCTCACGCATTTTAGTTAGAGTCACTTTCTAATTCGGTGAAGGAGATGTGGACGAGATGTTGTCTCTTGAATAACCGAGAACCACTTATTATAAAATTTATTTTAGTGAATTAGATCCAAACCCAAAAGGCTTAGCTATCCCATTCGGTCTAATCGTCTTTAGTGCAGATAGTGGCCCGAGGTATTCTGAGTGGTTCTTACGAATAGTGATCCCTCGGTTTCTACTTCTACTATTGTACTAGACGCCTTAAATGAGACAATGAGTGAGTGAGAGTTTGGCTTATGTCTTCTAAATCGGCTTTAAAATTTAGAGACCGCGTCCTAGCTTTTAGATCGAAACACAAAATATCACTTTCAGTTTTCCAGTTCCGATGTGTTTAGATATATACTGCTACAAAGATGGCGAAAACTAGCCCAAACGTGACCAGAACAGGGTAAAATTTATTCGTACCTTCAGGTCGCGATTTACAGGGGACATCATAACGACAAGTCGCAATCTAAAATTTAAGACATTGTAAGATACGGACTTCTCGGCATGATTGTCGACCTACTCAGTTGGACTGTCCGGGTAGGTTTATTTTGGAATCCCGCTCCATAAGTCGATGTTAAGAAGAGAAGCCTATTTTAGAAATATCTCACCTAAATTTTTTCTCACCAAAGGCGTTCTTTAATTTTCTTATCCAATTGTTCCAGCTCTATAGTATTGCTGGAAAGTTTAAAAAGTTAGCAAATACCTGGGACAAATTGCAGTTGTCTCTTCTAACGAAGGTATTGCCTCAACGTCTGACCACGTCGTAGTCATGAGTCTTGAACAAAATTATATCTCAAGGAATGGATTAGTGAAGAAATGCAGTTGTATAACTAAACGAACCAGGGAGTCACAGTCACAGATATCAACTGAAGACGTTTTCCCTATTTTTAGTCCACCAGAGCTTCTACAGTAGTGCGGTCGTGTACATCCGGAGATTATCTAGTACGATTTTCCATTGACCTCAATATCAACGACAACATGTGAACATAAACTCACAACACACAAGTTCAGCGTACATAATAATAAACGCCCCGAACATACTGAAGGTCGAAATAAATTAATCCCTCACATGGAATATAGAGAGTGGTACTAGCTTAACATTAGTGACAAAATATTTAATTAAAGATTCAACATGCGAGTATTTGCATTGTGATGTTCGGAGACAAAAGAGATGTGTAAATGAGAGGCTAAATGAAAATGTGCCAAGTAAATCGGTGAATGAAGAGTTTTTTCAGTACAGGGTGATCTAAATGTTGCAAGTTTTTCGTGTGTACGAGATTTGCATGGATGCTTCAGAGTAGATCAAAACATTTATCTTATTTCAACTTACATAAATAATAAATTGTAGTAGAAATTGTATGTAATTTGGCTTTCCCACATGACATTCACAGCCCGAGTGATTAAACCCCCCATATTCTGAAGTAGCAACGGCTGGATGCACCACTATTGTGCCGCTGACTGATCTTGGGGTTCCATCAAAGTTAATTTCTGCAAGTTCAAACTTCTGGCAGACCCTGTAAATTAACTTCCCGATGAGAAACAAAACGTGTCATATAAATAATATCTACGGGTGTGGGCATGAAGAGGAGTTGTTTACAAGATGCGTTCCATTACTTTTTTCTAGTCCGCATTCTTTGTAAATATCATTGTAATTGGCTTCTGAGAATGAGATGTGTGTCTGAAATCCGGTTATAACTGGAATTTCAAATATGCTGTTGGACACATAATAATTGTCTAATTCCTGAGTCATTCAACTCTCCTGGTTCATTGTAACATTCTTCCAACTTACGCGTGTCTCAAGTCCTGTAGATTAAGAAAGGAACGTGTCACATAGTGACTAGGATACGCATTGTCGAGAACAGTAAATTAGAATCGAGAGTTGTAATTATACTTTCGTGCTGAATGGTCTATAAGCTTTTGTTCAGGATTGTGGACTAATTCAGGGATGATTCAGAAAATTCGTTTAAGCACATTATAAACGTTACAACATGGTCCTTGTTGTTATTGTTTTCCGAGCTTACAAGGGAACCGCCTGAGGTGGCCCAGATCCGCCGTACACACTTTCACACTAATAGTGTGAAAGTGTATACGGCGGATAATAATTATTATTGGGATTCCCTGACATGAAAAAGTTAAAAATAGTCTGCGCAAATGAAGTACTTTTTTTCGCCCATCTTCGAAAATTTGTTTACAAAAGTTCCTGTCCCTTTGAAAATTGAAAAATCGTGGGTTAGAATGTATGCCATATTTCTCTCGTTCCATTTCATGTCAATGTTGAGAGGTGCCCATCACTATTACAATTTTTAAGCGAGCGAAGCAAAGCGAGAAGAATATTGCGAAGCTTTTTTGTTCGACTAGGTGATCCGGAATCCATTTGTATCTCTTTGAAATGCATGTGCGCATTTTTTTGTCCAGAGCTTCTCTCGGGAACTACTTGGTTAATCGGGCTGAAATTCTCAAGGGACACCTGGGGGTGGTCCTATGCGAAGACATTTTTGACCGTATACTGTTGAGATGGGTATTTGGCATGGGAAAAGTTTAATCTGTGATTGCTTTTAGCTTGTCTATTCTAGTGAGGATTCTGTTGGAGAGACTCTAAGCCCGAGTAACAAACAAACAACCAAACAAGGATTCGTATACAGTATCTTATTAATTTTTGGATAGAAAACCACATGGGAAGACCAACCCGTCCCAGAATCATTCATACTTTTTTTGAACCAGGGAACCTGGTAAATTCCAACATACCTAAAATATTGTAGGACATTGATCAAGTATCATTATTACCAGCAAGGCTGCCACAAGTAGCTACTTTCAATTTAATGTACAACTTTTTACCACATCTCTAACTGATATGTGCGCGCGCGTTATTAAATATCGCAAGCTACAACTACGGACGCCATATGCTATAATTGCAGTTTGAAAATTTCATAAAAACTATAATTTGAATATGTGGGAAGCTATGGGCTGACTATTTTTAATTTTTCATGGTCAATTAAATCACGTGTTGATCCGAACCTTATGGTTTTGTGAGAACCTCAAAAGGAGCTATCATTTGCATTCCAGACTCGAAAATCTAGGAAAAGGAAAAGGAAAATCAACATCGGCAAGAATGAATGAATCGCAACAGAACGGAGCGAAATAATAAAAAATATTGTCTTCCATTGTCTTGCAACTTTAATGTTATATTGGCATCTGTTCAGACGGCATTCTTTATGTGCTATAAACTTTGACTCGTCAAAAGATATCACCAATTCAATTCAATTTACAAATATTCATTTAGATAATAAATATATCACCGGCGTTATACGGAGAAGCTATTACCTAATTACTTCTTAATGTCCAAAATAGCCATGAATCGACAAGTTTCGTGCTTCGTATATTCAAATTCCGTGACCAGAATTAACGTACACATAATTTAATATGCATGCGCAGAAGTCCGACCATGTGGCAGAGTTGCCCCTGCAGCCTCGCCTTGTTGGAGTTCTTTTAACTGGTTTTTCTCTACTATTTGGGTCTCACTAGGCGAAATGACATCAATTCCATGAGCCAAGCCTCTGCGGAATTACAGTAGACTTCCTTAACTACCTTGTTTTGACTATAAACTTGACGGAACGTGGCATTTTCATTGTTAGGGAGCAATAAATAAAAATGTTGTTTTAGAAGAGAATTTATGATTTGACAGCCTACAAATAATTCGTGGTGTAGACTAGACGTCGTTCTTCTGCGTGCAGAAATTTAGTCATAAACTAATCAAATTGATCCGACAATATTAAAAACCCAGTCTTATATTACAAAATTTAATCATTTAATACAGTTCGTCTGACGTAGCCACCTGGATTAATTTTGAGATTGTGTTGAACAATGCAATCGTACCGGCACCTGCTAAATCAACAAGACCAGACTCCACTGCAGTATACTTTTCAGATAGTTCGCCTATATTCATATTTGGTAAGATAAAGCTAGAGTGACAACTGGAGGCTGAATTGAGTTAAGTACTATCTACAGGGTGGATAATACCTTTCGACCTCTCCCCGCACCTGTGAGTCACCGGAGGAAGAAATACATTTTCCGGAGAGGAGTACCATGTACCAAACTGAGCTAATAATATCATCAATATTTTAAAATATGTTTTCTTTTAACCAAGAATTCAAGATCTCTCATACCTCCTGGATTGGTGTTTTGGAATCGCCAATACTAGTATCGATTTCGCTTTATTATATTTGACGAAATATATGTTTCCTGCAATACCATGTAGGAGTAGAATGAACAGTTATATTGTTATGAACCGCCCTGAACTTTGGAGTCATATTTTTATCTAATAATATTACTGTCTGCCAAGCTTCCAACACGTATTATACTTCGCCATTAAATTGAGTCTGTAATAAATATGGGAGTAATTCATTAGGAAGTGAGATTTCCAGAAGGATTTATCCACATCTTTAAAGAAACTAAAAAGGTACCTATTGAGATATTACGGTAAATAAAATATTTATAGGAAATACTGATTAAGAGCTGTAAAATAATGACCTCTGACCAACCGTTAAAACATTAGTTACAGGTTGAACGAACGAATGAAAAAGTACTTTGGTATTTCTACTACGTTAACGATAACCTGAAAGTGAATCATGAATTCGCGACTTGATGACTTCGACATTAGTTGGAGTCATTGTCGACGAATGTGAACTGAGGAATATTTGTTATCAGAGATAATTAACTGCTAACAAAAATCACAAATACGTGCTCATATAAAGTTAACTCTTTTTGTTCTAGCTCTGCTCTGCAGTTGAAGGAATATTTGAAGTGGAACAGCTGCGAACATCGCTGATTTTACTTCATTTGTGTTACAACAGTTCAAGAGTTATAGTTAGAGTCTGTATGAAATAAGAATTATTACTAATTAGTAAAATATTTTTATTATAATTTCAACATTAAGATGAGCCACGATCATGGTGGTGGTGGTGACAACTCCACGGGCGGAGGTGGAATGCACGTAAGTTGAACAAATTTACAGTTAATAATATAAATGTAAAAATATAAGTATTTTTGTTTCTCTGCAGATGTTCTTCCACTTCTCAGAATCAGCGACGATTCTCTTTGAGTTTTGGAAAGTCACAAACGTCGGAGGTTTGATTGGCTCAATGACAATCGTATTCTTCCTTGCAGTATCTTATGAAGCAATCAAGTTTTACAGAGAACATCTTCATCGAAATTATTTTCAGGCTGTTCCGTATAATACTATAACAGTGCCTCTGGACAACGGAAATCAAGTCAGGGAAACCAAGAACGTAGTCAGGTAATTAAATTATACGATCTTCCAATAGTCTAAAGATGGGATTCCTTAAGGCGGACGACTTACCGCAAGATAAGTCATTGACATTTTTCCGTTCAGTCAAGTTACCTACCACCTGTTGGTGAAAATTGGAAATATTTTCCAAAATTTATGGAATTACCGGTTAACCCGCTGATTTTGGCTGGTTGATTTTATATTAATACCTACTTTTTTTTAACTATTTAGAATGCAAATGTTCAGTGGGATCCATTTTGCTCAAACAATTCTACATGTGATTCAATTCGTTGTGTCTTATCTTCTCATGCTCATTTTCATGACGTACAACGTTTGGTTATGTTTAGCCATAGCGCTCGGGGCTGGAACAGGTTACTTCTTATTCGGTTGGCAAAGGTCAGTCATTGTTGACATTACCGAACATTGTCACTGACGCCAGTCATATGGAACGTTTGATCAAGGTACTTATGGTGCACTTGATCTAAAATCCCAAAATGAGTTGACTAAGAAATAAGCCTAGGGAAATTGAATTTAGCCCTTTTAAAAACATAATTATTTTTTTCTTGAATGTTACTTGCGCACGTAAATTAACAATTGTTGAAATATTCGTCTTTCTTTGTCAAATTCTGAACACGTCGACGTATGGCATTTCAGTGATAAATAAATACAATTTCTGTCTGTTTGTAAATCATTGCCTTCCCATTTCTTGTTGGTTACATCCTTGGGGGAAACACGGTTATATGTAGCACCGCGTGTTTCCAATCAAAACGATAATTTGCTGTCCATTTGACCTCTGAAAGGTCATAAGGTCATCCTGGTGGAAGGCAAACCCAGGGTGAATTAAAACATTTTTAAGGTAGCGACCGAGAATACGAGTACCCCAACATAAAGCAGGTAATTCCCGCAAAGCATACGACTTTCAGTAAAAGTAATGAATTTAGTGGCCGGAATTTTTACACCTTTATTACAATCACCGTGGGGTGGCGACACTGAACAATAACTACTTGCTACATGTTTCTGTAACACTTTTGTACATTTGTCCATTTAAATTATAATATCACAAATATCACACATGAAAAACACAAACACATTCAGGAAGAATGGCACTTTTGGAATGATAACATTAACATTTAACATCGTTTTCTATTTCCGAAAATATTTTCGGGTAATGTACAAACAATTTCCACCTACACATAAGTAAAATTCTACATTCTTCTTGTCACTCGATTCTTGTTGATGCTTATGTCTTATCGGTAAAGATGAACGCGATATGAGAAATCGTGGAGCGAAACGAAGTCATAGTCTAGCCGTCCAAATTTTTTTTATTCCTTCACTTCACGGATTATTGGTCAGAGAGAAGCCTGGAGAGGACATTCTGTCCCTGATATATTGGACCGGTTTTCTTGATATTAGTTCATAAAGAGTGAAATTCCTATCATCCGCTTGTCCGTGACTGTGACATGAGAAAGGCTCCCCGTTTCGTCCGTCCATGTCCATGTCTTTACCAATAAACCAACGTTTGTATCGATCTCTCTGGAATGTGAAGAAATAAACTTCCCCTCTCCTCATCATAAAGTGAGACTTTGGCAGTGTACGACAACCTGGAAAGACCAAAACAGAAAAACACGATGATCAGTTTCCTTCCTTTCCAGACTCCACACTCCAAAACATTCCTCCAGGAATCATGCATTAGAAGTCAATACATGTTAAAGTTTATCTCGTGAATCAAGTAGTTTGGTCAAATTAAGATGAACTGGTCAGCTAAGCTGTGTTTCGAATAGATTATGAAGTAAGGAATTCATAAGGTTGGTGATCTGCGAAATTGTGCCAATTGTGTGGAACGCTAATTTCCAGGCCATCTAATGAGTTGTAGGGATGTCAAAAAGGCTCAGTGTAGTGAGTGCCCGGCTTAATCCATGAGGTCATGGGTTTTATTCCTGGTCGACCTGCTTACTAATTCCTTGCATGCCTGGGTGCGTTTACACAGTATTTAGTCCTCAGTTTTTTTAGAATCTGTGTAACCTGGAAAAACTATGAATGGCTGATTCCAAACCAATTATGATACACGTGTGTAACCCTCAACTCCTCAGAATCAATTGATTTAATTCTCTAGGCTACACAGTCTCCGAATTCCGAATGATTTGGTGCGATGCCGTTAACATAAATCTCGGGTTACATGAAAACTTCCGTACGAAATGAGTAGGTCGGGATTCGGGATTGTGTATGTGGAGTAGAATACAAGCAATGACTAAATAGATTATAATGCTACATTATGACCATTATAGTCCCAAAACCCGCTGACCATGTGAAGTGACTAATGATAATTTGAGAGAATGGAACGCGAAAGCATGGTGTTCCTTCATTTGAGGAATCGGTTGGACAAACCAAGCGGTAAATGAGTCCAAAGAACGGTTGGGTGAGTCTGTGGCTACTAATTTCAACTTTTGGTAGGACGATGACTATGACTCTAGTTTTCTAACGTCGTACTCAACGTTCAAATCAAGTAGCACATGTAGTAGTGGTAATGTGGTCCGATTCAATTGTCAGGATAAACATATCAATGCACTGATGAGGAGACTTAATTGGTCATCAGATTTAATTGAACTCATTCCCATTGCATTGGATTGTGCACGGAATTGAAATAGGGTTTTTACAGAATCTGGAGCAAAGTAGGGAGTCTCAAAAATAGAGTATCAAAATGAATCTGATAATTTCACCAGGAAAATATAGGCTTTATTTTCACTCGTGTATGAACGTGGTTTCTGTAGTTGTAGTAGTACCAGTCTCGTCTCTTGATATTACAGAGAATTAGGATAAACAGCAGAATTCATTTTTGTGTAAATACTTGTTCGATTCTTGCTTGTGCCGTTCAAATGATAAGTAACTGACTCAACAATCGTGAGAGTCGCACAATCTTTAATGCTCTATTTAATTCGAATTCTGACCTGTGCTATAGATATGCAGTATTCAGATTGTAAGGCCAAAAAGTGCATGCTAAACGATTTCTGCATTTTTTGGCGATTAGAGACTGCTATCTCAGAATATTGATCTCAAAATATTGATCTCAAAGAACGGGTCTTGTTCGCGTCCTTTTTTCAGTATCCCTTATTCTACAACGCCTCAACGCTTTCATCATACAAAATCGTGTTCAGTGGAAGTCAATTAGGTTTTTCCAGTGATCTATTACTAATTTGAATGTGAAACGATTCCAGAGATTTTCAAAATCTACCATTTCGGAATATGCATTTCTAGAAGAAGTTCTTTTAGTGCAGGTCTGGGAATCTCTTGATTCTACCTAAGGTATGGATTCTCTGATACGGTAATACCTCTCTATAACGTACAGGAACAGACAAAAATAAGAAAGGTAAGTATAAATAGTATTGTGTCGAGTATGCCTCGTCTGAATAGGCGATAAGCCATCATTTAGCTAAGAATGTGTGATATCTGAATTCTATAACGGTCAATTCAGGATAGATAACAAGTCCAGAGTATTTGAATTATTGCTACCGCAGAATAACCAGTTATTTGAAAGATGTGAGACATAAGACTTCTGAAGGCATTCAGAATTAGACTGTTCTAATGGGAGTATCATCTGCAACAAAAAGTACTGACCGATTGAGAAAAATGACTGCAGTGCCGTTGTCCGGACGTAGGAAAGCAACAGATTGTAAATTTTTTGGCACTTGTGTTCCACTCATTTCAATTCTTCTTGATCCCGGGGGTACAAACTTGGAGACATGACCGATTCCATAGTGAATGGGTTGTTTGAAGAATTCATCATTCTTTGGGTTGACGAGCACGGCTGAGTCAGCAGCCCAGTTTGCCCAGTTTGGTCCGCCGCGGGTATCCAGAGCCAAATTCCAGTCGATCCATCCACCCACCCAATTTTTCATGTCCTACAAAGTGGTTCAAAAAGATCAAGAAAAAAAAGTAGAGCATTCCATATAATCGACATCACACGTTTTACACTTTTTCAATCCACCCACCCTTTCACTCTTGCTTCATTTGATTTATGTACACTTGACTAATGACTCTCATTATTTGAATTCCTACATAATAATTTTGACGTTTCAAGTAGGCGTTCAATTAATCTTGTCTTTGTTTCTCATTATAATTATCTTCCATTTAAGCATGACTTTTTGTATCAATTAGTCAAAATCAAATAAGTAAGTCGCTTCTGCTGGATTCCACAACAGTGCCATTATTTAAACTTTGCCCTGGAGGAGGAACAGTGTACGGGTACAGTGCGTATATTGAGAGCAATTTGCAAAGAGACGCACTGTTTATTTTCAAGTCCAAGCCCAGAGGAATAACGAAACTCTCATTGCACCATCGATGGAAAGCAAAGAAATTAATGGGATTGGATTTCGAATTCACTTAGCTGGAAATTAATACAGAGTACGCGTCCTTTGGCAAGGTCAAAGTTTAAGGTCATTTTCTCAAATCCTACCTATCCTTGTTATTTACACGTTTGACTTTGTAATCAGGAAAGTAGAAATTAAATTGATCAAAAACTGCTAATACTCACTATAGAGGATTGGACTGAATGTCACGCAAAAATAGCCCCGGGTTCGAAATCCTACTGTGAACATTTTTTACTTATTATCTGCGTACTACGATAATCACTCATCAACTGATAGCCCCTCGAAGGCATTATGGAACATCCTGATATTTTCTGTCAGCGAATGCCTTCGAAGGTCTCTCCAGTAGTAAGTAAAACACTGTGGAGAGAAATCATCTATAGGACGAGTATCCCAAACCATTTCTGCCCGAGGGATGGTCCCCTCAACATTCGAGGCATTAATGGCAATCTGCACGTACATGCACGACATGTTATAGTGGACCGTATACGGTAGTGTTACACGTCTCTACAGAATTTATGTTTCCGTACATATTAAATCCTATAAAGATTGTCGGGTTGACAGGAACCCGCAATTTAATATCCGGCCGTTAAATGCATACCTGCAACAACTATAGTTTGCTCACGAACAAAAATATGATTATATGAAATGAAATAAAGTTTGATTGAAATCGTTTCTATAGTGGAATATAATAATGGGCTAGGTCTTTTAAAAATGACACCATAGAGAAGAGACTGACTCTGGTAGACAACCCAATTCTCACAAAATAAATAGTGAAGATGAGTATCTCCAAGAACGTACTTTTACGTAGTACGTACGGTAAACTCTACCACATATTTATCGAATGTGCTAGAGAATCCTTAGGAATATCGTAGAAAATAGAGAGAAAAAAGAAACTCCAGTCGGCAGGATGCCTTTATGATGTATAGGGAAAAGTTGTGAAAGTTTTTCAGATTGAGACTCTCGGAATCCGACATTTAGCACTCATATAAAACCATCCAGATTAGATCTAAAATGCTTTCGTCTCAATGACCATTGTGGAAGGCAATGGGGACAAATATAATGTAATGCCCTTATTTTCCGCCCAGAAGAGGAAGAAAGTTGAAGAGGTAAAAAGAGATACGTTCTACTCCCATCCCGACACGTGCTTTCTTCATTCCCAAGAATCCCTACGCCAAACAAAACTTGGTCCTATTCACGCACTTTACTTTACTCTCTACATTTTATAACATGTTAACGCCTTTCCGCAAACTACGCCCCTGTAAACCTACTAAATATAAATCGAGAGAATTATAAAGGACGTCGGATAACCGTTCCTGAAAAATGTACGCCGTTGAAATTTGCTGGATCTTTTATGTTTTAGCCCTTGACATCCTGAACAACTTTTGTGAATCTCCTACCCTCAAAAGTCTAACCGTTTGGCCGGTGGAAATGCATGCATAGGTGGGATATGCGATGATGTAGAGCGAAAGCCAAAGTGAAAGTCACTGTACGCAATCGCACATGCCCACCTGTGTATTTTTAGCGTCCAAACTGTTTTTTGGGTAGGACCTTCACAGAAGTTGCTCAGGATTTCAAGGGGACAAAGTCGTGACAACTGTACAGACGAATTTTGCATGGACTGGTAATTCTCACGTCCACAGTCGGAAGTAATACTAACAATTAAAATTTTAAATTGGTCGACAATCTTCAGGATGGCCTGGTCACAATTAATGATACTTAGTCGAGAAATCTTAGGCTCATCGCAACGAGTAATTCAAATTCTTATAACAATGAGTCAAAATCTGATCGCCCGATGAAATCTATATTTTCCGGGACATGGCTAACCGTGATTGTCGTATCCTTTACGCCCGAAGCGTAAGTCTTTGTGAAATCCAAGAAATAAAGTTAGATATTCGAAATAAAATTGAACTGCAAGGGCTGGGTTTAGCAATTGTTTAAAGATTGAATGAATGGTCTATTTGGCAGTACAATACAGTTTCTTAAATGCCTTCCTGAGTGCATTTCTGATGCCCCGTCCTCCTTGTTAAAGAGGAATTGGAGTATTTATTTTAACCAGACACTAACAGAGAAGACAATTGGGAGGAAATCCAGATTCCCGGGATAGCTATCCCGTAGTCCTCATAGCTCTCTAAAAACCCATTGGACAGGGAATGGATCCAGTCCAGGCAGAATTTAGTGATTTCCAAACATTGGATGAAAACAAGAGTAGAATGAGAAGTATTCTTTTACTTTGCTTTGGCTCTCTCTTGACTGGACTGGACGGACTGAACTGGACAAGAACTGAAGAAGGAAAGAAAGAAAGAAAAGTAGACGAAGAAGAAATCGGAAGAGAAACTTACGTTTATGATAGCCGCGAGATACATCTCTCCTCGTTCCCAACTTCCTAGAATGACTTTCTGTAACTCCCATGGGGTGAATCCTGTAAATTGATCCAAAAAGAAGTCAAGGAAAGTTAGTTGGTCGGACTGAACGAACAAACCGAAGCTGGGCAATCTCACAAGGAATATTCCTCGCATGTCAAGAACTACACATACGATTTTGTGTTCGAAGTGGTTAAATCGTACCAAAACTTACACCACTGGGCATCCGATGGCAATGCAAGAATTAAAAATTCCTGTCCAGATAGATCCTGATGAACTATTATAGTTAAATGACACCTCATACACCTTAAAATGTTTGCCGTTAGAGTTTGTTAGATTTTTAGATGTTGTGGCCCTTGGCATCCTGAACAACTTTTGTGAAGGACCTGTCCCAAAAAGTCTAACCGTTTGGCCACTAGAAATACACTGTTGGGCATCTGCGATGGCGTGCAGTGACTATCACTTTGACTTTCACTATGCGTCATTGATATTGATCCTATTGACTTTCTGGTTCTTCATAATTATTCTGAAATTACTAAGATGTGAAAGCCGTTCCTGGTTGAACTTTACGTTCGAGTATTTTCCCTTGTATATTATTAAGATCGTCCACGTTCATTTCTGTAGTATAAGAAGAAAGTGAAGTGAAAGCGAGAGAGAAAGTAAAGGCGGTTCACTCTTGTCTTGGGATCAGATTAAGATTTTTTTTTGATAATTGAGATTATTTTCTCGACTCTTCTACCTCTTCATCCGAACATAAACACTCGTAGTTCGTAACTCAGGGATGAACAGAACTTAAGAAAATAACCTAGAGCTCAACTACCTACGTATGATACGTGCACCTGCTGAAAGGCTTGAATTAGCTAATTGAATCAAAAAGCATTCCTAGTGCTTTACTAGCTCCGCCGCGTCATCTCCGCAAAAATAAACCGTTCAGCAATTTAACCACAGATTACAAAATTGAATCTGAGTAAGTGAATTGTCTCAGATTCTATTTATAGGTATACATTTTTTCTCCTTCAGTCAATCCGAACATGCCGTGGACAATGACAATTTTAGAAAGTAATCTAATTCGTGAACTTGGACTAGAATTTTTAGAAGAGAAAGGAAAGTAGTTTGTTAGGTAAGATGATTGCGTGATTTCAGACGTTTCTTTTATGTACTATTGTGGTCACAAAAAATTCGATCTCAGACGAATCTTCAGAATATTTTGTAGTATCCATTTGGATTTCTATATCTCGGGGTAATGATCGTCTCATTCTATAATCTCCAAAATTGAAATATTCATGATTCTCATAAAATCCATAATTTTCGAGGTACACATACACTGCAGATACAGTTTCAGTGATTGGGTCACTATGATTTTTATTTATTATATTTCAAGATTGAAGGTGATAGTGACGACTAACACGGCATGAGCTAACATTGTCGCCTGTCTACTCGACTTCGCTATTTTCAAACTCTTTTCACCTGTGCAGTTCTTTCTATGTAGTCCCCAATTTTTGACGTTATTTCATTCCAAGAAATGGTTTTGTCACTGGACAATGCTGCCTCACTAAATTAGACAGGTATGTGATAAGGTTGGAAACTTCCTCTTGTAACATTCCATTTACCTTAAATGCGTTCAGCATTGAGGTGGAGGACAAAAATGTAATATCTGTTCTAGACTGGAATTCCTAGAACGAAGCAACTAACTATAAGTTCAAATGGCGTGTGGGTTGATCTGATAGTCAAACTGGAAAGGAAAAGGAATAAAATGGATCTCTCGACCCATTTCCGACACAAAGTAAATTGGTAACCCTACCTGAAGGGTCATCAAGTTAGTTAAAATGACACAATGCACTTAGATTATACGATGGTTGGCGACTAGGGGAGGAAAATGGGTTTTTGGATGGTCAATAACATTAGGATAAAGAGGTGAGTAGACAAAATCTAGAGAGGGTTCGGGTTTAAGTTTCCACTTCATTCTCTCACATCTAATACGACATTGACAGTTTCGACTGTGTCTGTTTATCCTTATCACTCGACACAATCGGGGGCAGGAATAAAATAAAATGGACGTCCTATCGTGACAATAGAAAATTTGAAATAGATACACACTAGATTTAAAAAAAATATTTCGTGTAACTGCTCAAGATATTTTGTTAGGCGACCAGAATTATATTAAAAATAAAATCGGAATATTTCGAACTGCGTAAGGTAGACAAATGAGATAAAACTGGGTTGGAATATAAAAGGTGAGGAAAAACTATTAATCTGCTGATTCCAATGCACCTGGTGGGGGAGGTCAAATAATTTCGTAGGTTGCGTATTTCGTAGAGGAATTCATGACGGATCTAAAGAGCTATCCTACTATTGAAAGCAAAATGCTATGCGCGCAGCTAAATACGGTTCATAAAGTTGGCGCAAATGGGGAAAATCTGATCGCAATTCCTGTTCATGCAATCATTTTGAAAATACAAAAATCCCAACTTTTCTGTCATATTTTTATCCATATTTTGTGATCTCGCTCTATCGGTATGCGGAAGTTGATTTTTCGCTGAGATTTGAAGTTAGGATAAATCAATTCCGCTCGGCGTCAGCTCCCTGTTCTACAGTTTACAAATTTAAATAATATGCTAGCATTTCAAAATATTACATTGTAAAATGACAAAATATTTCATCCATTTGTCGCAAAGAAGAATAGCTGTTGACTGGGTTATCCAGGTCCATGGATGATAGTCACAGGCGGAGCATTAAAGTATTATTTATTCACTCCACGCATCTGACTTCCCGTGGTTTCAAAAACATTAAATTTACGTCATTCTCTCCCGAGGACGTTCTCCTCTGCTCACAGCCCATCAGATTATACTTAAGTTGAGTACCGTTAAGCCGAAAGCCGTGTTAATATACTACGAAAGATTCACAACTTTCTCTCAACACAACAACACATTGTTTCGAAACTGAGTTATTTCTTCCGCTGCCGTTCCTACAGGAGGGAAGTCCGTCCTGGGTACCCATAAAATATCCATTACTTCTATCCGCTCAACCCAGGCCACCCAGAATTTTAGACCCGGACCATACAATCCCTGGATTCTAATGCGTGTTTAAGGAGCAGTAGACGTAATATGAACTATTATTTTGTTCCCACTTACTCAGCCCAATGTCAGGAAAGATCGGTGAAAGTTTTACCACAACTTTCGCTCTGCATGGAAACTTTCACCCTTTTAGTATGTGCATTTCGAAACACCCGGTTTGTTTGTTTGTTTGTTTGTTAAGTTATTTATCTTGTTTGGAATTGTATTCACTCATAGGTGAATACATTCTTGTTGACTAACTTACAATCCAGTCACCAGAATCTTAACTTTAATAGTACGAAAATTTCTATCGTCAGATCGTACACATTTGAGCAATTATTTCGTAGCAGTTCGCCAAAAGGCCGCACCTCACGGATATCAAATTGATTCAGGCCTACATAACTGAAAAACACAACGTGATACGATTTAAATCTTACCTAGGCAAGCCTCTGTTTGAACGATGAAGTAGTCTGGGTATTTGGAGTGAAAGCGGCTCAAAATATCTGGGCTCACCAAAAAATCCAAATACCAATGAGTCCCAACTCCATCAACATACCGGGCAGCTGTAGAATCCTCTAGAATCTAGAAAATGAGTCTCATCTCAAAATTCATTGCGATTTTTCAAACAACCCTTTCACTCACTCACTCACATCCATTCATTCATTCATTCATATTCAACCATTGACTAAAATAGAATTTCGGGATTGGACGTGGAAAGCCAAAAGTTCAAATAGGTCGGTCCTATGTTTGGATTTGAAAACATTACACAGCAAACTCGGCGTGCTCGTGCTCTACCTTTATTTGATTTCATATTCAACACAAGACTCACTGCTTTTCAAAGACGGCGTTCCATGAGAGGGCAAAAATTTAATTCACTCATAGGTGCTATGAATTTGAATTTGAATCTATCGTCTTGGATTACATTTTGAGAAGAATTACGTGACACTCTCTACATATGACTTACAAGGAGCAAACCTTGCGAGTAAAGCTCAGACCCAAATCAAATATAAGCTTTGCAGCGGATTACTTCAAGTATTCTGGCATTCTTGAATGTAAAAATTTTGTAAACTGAAGGACATCATATGTTTTTATGGAATTTTTTCCACAAAGAATCCGGAAAGACCGAGAGAAGAACAACCAAACTCAATTTTTTAAAAATATTTTTAGAAACTTGAATTTTACATCTGAATATCGTTCCTTGTTAACGTCGTTGAATAAATGCAGGCATGCAAAGCGTTTGGACTAGTGAATGCAGGGGAGGTTTAAAGAACTAGTCTAGAATCTAGTAGTAAATCATGTTCCGTGAGCTCCGTCTAATTCATCTTTTCTTATCGACAACGCCGTCATTCTCATTTAGACCCATGGGTTACCCATTCTGATTACTAATAAGTACAGCTTGCTCTGGTTTTCTATCTCAGACACCCACGCAAAAAGTGCACCTGGTACTGGTGACCGTACGACTTTACCAGAATTCACCAGAAGTGGACTCGGGCTCGCTGGCAAAATACTAAAGAGAAGGCCAACAAGGAATAAGGAAGACATCGGCCACATGTAAAATTCAGATCTGCCCAAAAATTTCAGGAATAGGTGAACCTGTAACGTGGTTTTAGCAACAGATGAAACTCCTTTTGGATTTCTCATTTCCAAAAGAACATGGCCAAGTCTGATGCTTTTTCAGTGAAATATTTCTAGTGAGACAAGGTTAGAATATTTTAAACTCTTCTACCACGAATCTGAATTTTTAACCGCCAACAAACTAATCGTGCTTACTTGTACCCAAGTGAAAGGATACACTCCTAGAGTTAATTTTCGAGTTAATTTCTTTTGGTCATTGGGAGGTGAACTTTTGACAGGAGATGGATGGAAATAAAGAAGCGCACATCTGAGATCTGACCAACTGAGTCCAAGTAACCAGACACTAAAAGTTAGTGTCTACTGTTAGTAATACAGATTTGGGTAAAGCGTGTGTTAGAAATCCGACCCAATTGGCTGTAGTATAAATTATACTGCATGTAACTCGTAAATCAGCTAAATCAACGTATTATTGCCAAATCTAGTCATGTCCTGGCCAACATAAAAAACCGTGAGCTTTGCAAACATTGATTCCATTCTATACATGAGTTATGGTGTTGGAAAACTTAGAAATCTAGATTACAAAAAAGAAAAGATAAAAATCGTATGAACAGACCTCTTTGCCCCAAGTTGGAAGCCCGCCTTTGTTGTCATCAAATGTAATAAGTTTGACATCTGGTCCTCCCTTAAGACGAGTCCTCAATGTAGGTCCTAAATGATCGGCAATAAATGTCCTCATGTCCGAGGCTGTCCAGCCCATACAATTGAAGGGGAATGCTGGAAGAAATCCATTCAGTGGCTCATTTCCCGTCGTCACGCCCCAGATGGATATGTTGTTCTTTTGGTATGAGTGAATGAATCTAGAGGAGTAATAATTTGGAAGATTTTAGGTCAAAATAATTATACGTCCAGGTGTCACAAAATTGACAAAATACAGATGACACACGGATCAACATAAGTTTATATATTCAGCGGTCATTCAAGAATTATGACTTCGACCTCGACAAAATGTTCATAGGCGAGGAGCCTGGATAGCTCATGGAAAGTTAGAATCGGTACCCAAAAATATCTGAAGATCGGTTAGTTTAACTAATAGTATCGTAATGATTTATATATAATATTTAATGTCCATTAGTGCCAGTGGGCTACCAGTATTAAACTGTGAGAATGCTATCACTTTTGTAGAAGAAAGGTCGAAAACTGAATCTGTCAAATAATTCGGAAAAATGTGTATATCAAGATACCGAAAACTGGAAATAAGCGCGTCTCGGCAGAAATCTGAGGCGTGATATTTGGAAAGTGAGAATTCTCATTTTAAATATTTCGAAGTGCAAAATCACCCTCAATCGAGAATGCAAAGGAGAAATAAAAGGTGATACTTCGATCAAATTCTCGAAAATTCATTATAAAATTTCAAATTTGCTTAGAGTAAGGACTAAGAGTATGCATTTCCACTTCCAGTCCTATGCGGAAGACGAGTGCGCTTTCCGTCCACATTTGCAATTTGTGGTTCTAAATGAGATCAGCTGTCCACGGAGTAAGTAATTAATTCCTTTGGTACTTGGCCATTGTGGTTCATTAGTTACATTTGGGTCGGTAACGAATATGTGGGTCACCCTACCATGTACTACAGTACAATCCAACACTTGTTTTCACCGGCCTTGCTTTCTCCATTAATCTTAAGTAGAACCGTGTACCAGGATTCAGGGCCTAATTATGAGTTTCAACGAGCTATAATTGCCTGCACTGTGGAATTGATTGAATCGCTGTTCGCAAGGAAACCTTAGCTGAGCCTCAGCGTGTCTCTTAATTACAAGGGATAACCCAAGGAGCATTCATATATAGTGGTCTTTGGTCTCTGAGGAGTGCTCTATAATTGTTTACAAAAAAATAACAACTTTTTTTCAGTCTGGATGAAAATGTATTACAAAGTCCCATCTGGTTGGCAGTTTTCATCCAATGTTAAATATCCATATGGGGAATCCTGGGTTGAAATGCCCTAGTAACCGCATGGTTTAGAGAGAGTAAAAAACACAATTTTATTTTCGAGAGGTCAGATAGAGCACTCCGTATAGCCAAAGACCTCGGTGTATCCTCCGTGGGATAACCGTTGTCTGTCAAGTTCATATTGATTCAAATTATTCATGAAATAACCACAGATTGATCCACCTGCTACGAATGACTATGAGTATATTTTCCTGTGGATATGCGTAGAGGAACATCGTGCGACAGGGCTTTAACGCTAACTACTTTTGAGTTTCTTATAAAGTGAATGTATGAATATATTATTCGCAATTTGTTTCTTCCGTGTTATTAAAAATAAACACAGATAAGCTTCGTCAATGTATAAACCCATGTCTCTACTTTATGTTTAATTTACGATATAATAGTTACCTCGGGAAAATGGTGACGGTGTCCCATAAATTCCGAGCGGTACTCTGTGAAAAGGGTATCGCCTGTGAAAAAGGCCAATGGATTGGATTGGCTAAATGACTAAATGAGGCTATTGGTCAATGGACGATGTCTCTGGTAAATGCCTAGATTAGGCTATTGGCCAATGGCCTGAAGAGGCTAAATGACTACGACATAGGTAGTAGTTGGAATACTCACTGCAGTTTTGAAAAATTAATATCGAAATTTTATTTAATGCGAGCTTTGAACCCGAGACTGTAAGGTCCATTGTTTGGTTGTTTATCCAAAGTAGGTTTTACATCCTCATAATTTTCCTTGAGACTCTGAGGCTACCACTTGTCAATGAGATTTAGCACGCGTCAGCTACCGACCAAAGCGAAGATCGAAGGAAGGAAAAGCCTAACGAAAGGGAACTCTTCTCTGGCTTCCTACTTTTCTCTTCTTGATCCAATTAGTTCAACTAATTTAGTTTAGCTTTGATTAGCTTGACGTTTTCTACACAATATTCCCTTTGCTTCTATCTTCCCCTTTCTTCTCATCCCTCTTCCCACAAAGTTGGATTTAATACCTTTCAGAGTTTCCTAGAACAGGAGAAAGCACAAGGTGAATAGTCGTGGATGTAGCGATAGCCCAATTTAAAAAAAATATAATTAGAGTCTCTCTCTCTCTCTCTCTCTCTCTAGCACAGCTCCTAATTATAATTTTCGATTGTGCATGCATTCGGATGAGAAGTCAGAGTAGTATTGGTAAGAGGATCAAAGAAATTATATTGGCGCGTCGTGTCAAGCCTGTGAGATTTTATTCCTTATATGTAACATGATTCAGTGGTGGAAGGGCACTTCTAGCCTATGGTGGAGATCCAGGCTTCATATTGTTTTCTTAATTTTAGTCACTTATTCTGGAATTTATTAAAATTAAGAAAAAGTATACAAAGCAGAGCAAGTACTTCAAAGACTGCATACTTGACGAATCGATATGTCGAATTCTTCTTGGTTTAATTGTTGTCCGAACTCGAAATCGTACAACAAATACTAGGAAAATTGACCGAACAGGAATTGAACCAGCAACCCCGTGGGATGATTATTACTCTCTCTACACTGTACCACTTCAACTTCCTTACAAGGCAATAGTTACTCTGTACACTTCCAACTTGTACAGGAAATTGGAATTTGTAAACTACTTTTTAACTCTGGTTTCACTCTTGGATTGAACGAGTTTGCTATATTTTATTTCAATCCTAAGATCCTGTCTATTGCAAGAAAATTTACTTGGAAAGTTTCTCCGGCATGACCGCAAACCTGTGTTTCGTTCTAATGTAAATTGACCATTTAAATTAAAACTAGATAAAGTAAAGGCACATTGTAAATAAAATCATTCATAGTTTAATACCTTGCATAGTAGTCTGCCCAAACTTGGTAGTTTTCCTTGCGGAGTGATCCAGCTCCGTTCAATTTTGTACTTGTTTTCATCCAAACTGGAGCACTCCAGGGGGATGCCACTAATCTAATCTTCCTGTCTGTCAGTGCCTGAGCCCACTTGATGTATGGAATCTTTAATACAAACTCAAAATTGTTAGAACCAGTCTTTGCTCCAAATAAATTGTATTTGGTACTTTCACCAGTAATCCAGTACGTATATTACACATGAACATATTATTTGATGCAATACGAGTTAGGACAATTAGTCGTTCAATTCTGGCGCTTCATGTCTGGTTAAATAGAATTATTGCGTCCTTTAAAGCAATGGGCCAAACCAGGTTCGCTAAACTGATAAAAATCCAAACATAGCGAGAAGGCAATGGCTTCTCTGTGCCATCTGATCATAATTGATCATATGAGCCCATGCGGTTGACACACATCAGATTGTATAACAACGATTGGTTAATATTGCATCTTATCAAAAATTACATTACAGTATTACTAAAATCGGGTAAGCTCAAAATTCGGTTCGAGTTGACTGGATTGTTGTAGCGAAGGAAGACATATTTTTTGGAGCCCACCCTCGGACTTTCACTTTTTTACAAATTCGGCGGAGGAAAGAGAAAGTTAATGCTAAACAAGTGAATTAGTGTGCTGCGTGCGCAGAGTAAACTGGAAACAAAAAGTAAACGTGGAGTCAACAAAAGTTGTTTACCTTAAGTTTGTAGTCTTCGGGTTGCAGATGAAAGTGCGTGAGGTTTTTGTCTGGAAAGGAAACATCGCAGTAAGTGTACGGACGTGTAGAGAAATCAGTACCGGCCATAGGAATTCGACCCATAGTGTAGTCATTCCCGTCAGGCCCAAAATAAGACCTAAATGGAAAACATGGTAAAAGGTGGTTGGAAAGAGTCACGTTTCAAACTTAAGGAAATCATCAACTTTCACCCTATTATGTCGTGTTTAGAAAGTCGCTAACCCGCAAGTTCAATAAAAGTAAAAAAATGTTAAAAATGTGAAAATGCTCCTAATTTGCCGCTTGTATGATTTATATTCACCTCATTTTGATTTCACCTTTGATTCCCTGTGAGAGGCTAGTATTTCTACAAGGGGGAAGCCCATAACCCTGCTATGCAGGCGGGTTCAGAATTCACCTCATTTTGACAATTGCATTACTGCACTGTCACCGCACTACACCTAATGTCAATCCAAGCATAATTGGGAATCCACTTGGTACCCGACATTCCCACCCCTACCTCATTACAGCACTTTACTGATTTTTGAATGTTAATGTGGGAAGAACCAACCCCTGAGTTTGGAAGATAAAATCCTCACAGTAATCGGAAAGCAATTAACTGGCTAACTAAGTGAATTCAACCTCAGCTTCTTCAGAAAACAGAAACGTCATTTTTTATTCTGCAACGGCTTGAAAGTCAAAAAATGTTAAGCACCGTCCTGTACGTGTAAAGTCGGGTCAGACCAATGTCTGTCTCGGTGGTTAAATTTAAAGCAGAATTGATACATTGCTTCTAGCGTGACATTTAATATTGGAGGAAATTGGAAGTTAGCTAGAGAAATGATTTTTGGTGACGACGACTGCGGTGGAATCACAAGACCTAGACGGTCAGACCTTAATGTTTCGCGTTGTGTAGTACATTATGGAGAAATTTACAGTAGGGTAATATATGACGAACATTTTCGGGACAGCATCAGATCAAAAAAAAGGACTTACTTCATCAGGTTTTCTTGCGTGGGTCGAGTCAGGGAAGCTATGTTTAAACCGGTAGCATCTGTGAAAGCTCCACCAAACCCAATCACATCTTGATATCTTTGTCGTCGATCCAGAGAAAACTGAGACACACGCTTTGGGCGAGAAAATAACTCACTGTCTGTGGGAAAAATCGAAAGAACAGTCAAGAATATTCATGCTTTTCTTACATGAAGGTGGACCAAAATCAATTTCTACTGCAGGCAGCGGCCGGTACGACTCTTTTGTAATTTCTCATTCGTGGTATTATTGGAAACCTCAATATCTGCTTTCACTTCTACACGAGAATTTATTATAGATTAGTTAGTGGATGGAAGACATCAACTTTCACCGCCATTTTTAATTTATGATTAAATTAATTAATGTTAAGTTTAATGTTAACTTAAATGTATTTAGTTAACTCTAATTGTATTTATTTGTGTGCGTATGTGTATGTATGTGTGTGTATGTATGTGAAGAGTCAGCCATCTTTAATTATGAATGTTAGTTAATGTTGAAGTGTGGTTTGATATGTGTGAGTATGTGCGTGAGTGTGATTGATGGGTGTTGGTGCCATCTTATGGGTTGAGATGAGGTCGTAGAAGCTAGTATGAGAGCACTGAATGCCAAAGTGTACGTGGGCCCTGTCGTGTGAGATGGAGCTCACTCACTAGCACGACTGACTGCTTTTCTTGGTGACTGAAACGTTTTAACCGTTTTTCCACATAAACGCATGCAATATCCACCACCACCACCACCACTTCAACTACCACCACCACCACCACTTCAACTACCACCACCACCACCGCGAACACCACAACTACACTATAATAGAATAAGTAAGGG
>JAQFYE010000227.1:0-45569 GCA_034694305.1 Protaphorura glebata | reverse complement strand
GTCAACAAATATTTAATTGAGTTAGCGACGCTCAAAGTTTCAAAGTAGTCTGAGAGATAATAAACACCCTGTATAATGAATGTGACGGTTTAGGATTAGGATTCAACTCACTCCACACACAGGTTTCATTTGGTTAGGTTACATTGCCTGAACGGTATTTGAAATCTCTACTCTGTTTGAGTTTAATCAACTACGTGTAAGGTCTGTATTCAGTTTAGAAATTGACAATGAGGGAGAGTCAAGTTACAAATCTTCAAATTTTGATTACAACTTTAAATGAATGCCCAGAAGTATTGGGCCATGAGGAACTGGACTTAAGGTAAAACTAGTCTGCCCCTCACGCTATGAATCCTTTACATTCCGACAATACACCATACATTACATTTCAAAAATTATTGACGGGAGTCGACGGGAGGATCTATTCGGGTTTCAGATTCAGACACTCACATTGTAGAAGCAAAATATTCAATATTGAATAATAGGTCGAACTTTGGTGACCTCTACAGGTCACCAGAGTTGATCTTCCGTGTTGGGACCTTCACAAAAGTTGTTCAGGAGGTCGAGGGGTAAATCATATCCAAAATACAGCCAATTCTGACAGGGGGTCATTTTTCCTGCCCTTTGTGCGGTATCATTTTGCGAAAACCCTCCTAGATATATTTATTCTGGTCCGTATGAGCTTAATAATTAGGTTATTAATTAGGTTAATCATTATTTTAATTAAGAAGACTTCACGTGTAGTAGATTCCTGTATAAGGAGTCATGACCCATTCTGCGAGAGTATTTTGCAGATTTTTCAATTTTCAAAAATAGTTAAGGTTGTCGGAAGAATGAAAGGAATTTGAATTTAAATTACATGGGAGGGATGACAAAATCAAATGGGAATTTAACATGGTGGGGGGGAATTCCAAGTCTTATGAGAATTCGTAATGTTCTCCCCCCAGAGTGAAATTATTTGTTTATTTTCCGAGTAAACAAGTCACGGCTCCTCCTATTACCGCAATCAACTTTACGTGAAGTCTTCTTGATTTTAATGTTGACTTGGTGTTTCTCATGACTTCATCACTTGATTCACTTGGCTGATTCTTGTTTACTTCAGGCGCGTGGAGGAGGAGCGTCAACGTGTTCACAATGAATGGATCGAATACACTAATGCGAGGAACGAATGGTCCCAGGTTAGTATCGACATTTACTAAACACACAACTTATTTCAAATGTTTACAATTGAATTTTAAGACTTGAACTTATTTGTAGAGTGTCCCAATTGGTGCAATTTATAAGGGTGCGGAGAACATCAAAATTACTGGGCTAGACAAATTTAAAGCTGGGTAAGAGTTTCTCCACTCCAACAATACTACACCTTATTTTCTATTTCACGAATTTATGCAGTTCAGAGTGAAATATATGACTACATTGTGGGACATGATCTTTATCCTCACGGCAGCCCAATATGGGGGAGTTGGGCAAAAAATGAGAAATATATTTTGTAGAGAATCTTATGAAGGATCCTTGGATCTATTCCATCGAAGAACCGATGAGATTCGAGGCGCTGACGAGCGATTAAGTAAAAATTGGCGTGGAAATATATAATTTGGAAATGCTCTTTGACAATAACGCATCCAAAATTATCATTTTTGAAACATCCATCGAATCTACGCTAAAGTTTGTTCTATTTTTTTGCTGCATTAAAGTAAAATACAGTCTTAGCCCCCACACCACTGACTAGTTACTTGGACTTGAAGGAAGAAAACTATATTTTCTCCTACAAATCCCTTCCCAACCGAAAAACCAACTTTCCCCAAACGGTCAAACAAAAATTTAAAAGTTGAAAACAAATATTGGTAAAAAGATAAAAATTAATTTAGACACGTGACACGTGTTTTGTCAAAGAACCGTTCAACAATCCGTCTTTCCATACATATTTCTAGTTAGGCGCTCGTCCACGCCGCTACGCACATTGGATCTTCAAGCGCAATAGCTCCTAGAACCTTCTAAGATTCACTACAAAATCCGTATGTCACTTTTTGTCCGACTCCCCCATATTATGCTGTCGAGGGGTGACAAAGGTTGTGTGTCACCCTGTAACATTGCCATGCTATCGAAACAAATAGAACATGACAGGTCACATGTATTTCCAATTCATTCGTTTATATCCCATCCAACCTAATCTCTATATTATAACGATTAAAACATCTTTCTTGATCTTGTCTGATTTTTGATTCAAACTCAAATATACACGTTTCTATTTCAACATTTACTCTTGCGGAGATGGAACTAATATTATAGTATTTGTATGATAGAATGGCGGACGGTGAAGGGATGCCGATTGAAAACGCACAGGGCTATGTGCCTTTAATTGCTGGAATTCATGTCCCACGATACGGGGCTCTGATCCAAAAGGTAAGAAGGAAGTTATAATTTAGAATCTCTTACCTTAATGTCGTCGACCTTCTCCTTAAACGGCGTATCTACGTTTTTTCATAATTGACTAAAGGCGTATCTACATTTTTTCATAATTCTATAAAGGCGTAAGTCAAGATTTGACGTTATTAACATTTTGGTGCCAAAAATTCAGAAATGTACGGACGCACAAGTTCCATCTATTGGACAACTCAGTAGTCACTCACTTGCAAAGATATGAACAATTAACCAATCAATCCGTGTCCACGTCCGGTCTGTCCAAGCCAACGCTGGAAGTGACAGGTTGATACTAAAAAGTGAGATATACATCTCCAAAAGAATTTAATTGGAAGTACAAAGGGTTATTTGTCAAACAGGTTGGACAAAGAGCGCTTAAAGTTAGAGATAAGTCCGGTCTCGACAATTTTATTCAAATGCAAACGAGTACGCGACCGGGGTTGGAATAAACGGTTCAAACATTAAGATAGATCCCATTATAATCTGCAGCCTTTTACGAAGCCGATACGTTTTAGTTCCACCAAACCTATCATATTTTACAATCAGTGGCGAGTCTAGGATTTTTTGCCACGTAGGCACAAATAAATTTTATATACGAAGTGCCATTTAACTAAAATAAATTCAAATTCAAACATTATACATTATTCAAAACATTTTGAATAATACAGTTTCTTTGAGAAAATAGGTTAAGAAGTGGCCAAGTTGCCCGCATTTTTGGCATCTTGGTTGTAAATTAAGTACAAAACTGAAAATTGGACCGAAGGGTCGAATTTCTTTTTAGTTTCTTTGAGAAAATAGGGTAAAAAGTGAACAATTCGCCAGCATTTTTGGCGTTCAAGTTGTAAATTGAACTAGAAAATTGAAAATCGGCCCACAGGGCCGAGATTTTTGTGGAGATGTCTTCTTATCTAGTGTATAGGCACAAAATTACACGTAGGCACGGGCCTTGCATGTTCCTAGACTCGCCACTGTTTACAATATAACGTTTAGGTTAGCGCCAGTCGCGTATAGTAGTGTAATGTGATAATGAGCGGATTTATCAAATTTTGAAAGCGTTGTCAATACCATAATGATGTGGGATAAAAAAAAGAAAATTAGCCTGTACATTTCTAATGCCTCTGACCCTGACAGAACTGATAATGTATAGGGCGGGGTGGGCTAATTCCAGTCACCATGGAGACAATGTGCCGATTACGGCCACCTCTTAACTACGTGGGCATGGCAACCAAGTAACATGCGCACAAATGGCGGTGGCTGTTATTAGCACACTTTTTGAGGTTATGGAGAAATTAACCCATAAACAACAAGTGTGCTAATTCCAACCTATATTAATGCACTTGACTCCTCCAACGGACGTGTGAAGCGGAGCCGGTGTGCCAATTTCAGCCAGGGAGAGGAGTATTTTTCCCGCTTTACCCCACCTGATAAATGGTCGCAATTGGCACACTTTCCCAAAGTGGCTCGAATTAGCCCACTTCCCCCTACCTCACTTTTTTGGAAACCGCGTGGACCCCGCTTACATAATGAGTAATGAGTCTCACACTTTTCATTTTCTTATTTTATAGATTCGGGACAAGTTAATGGACGGAGGAATAGTACCTTGTTCGTGTCTGGTATTTTCCGTGAAGGATGACGAGGGGAAAACGGAAGTAATTCGTCGTTTCAATGGATTCTCAAATTAAACAAATACAGACCCACATTTGAGTTTAATTGTAAATTTGAAATAATAAAAGCAATTCGAAAAAAGATAGTTCAATCACTATTCACAAACTACGATTACAATTACACCAATTTCAAAAGTATTTAATTACAGTTAGAAATAACCACCGTGGATGACTTAAAGGAAATATTAAGGCGGAGCGAGCGCGGTTCCTGTCCATGTAATTAGAAAGAACTAGGAAAAAATTGCTCAATTATATGAAAATAGGAAGCTGGAGCATGGGATTTTGAAGGATAATTTTTCTGTCTTGATTTATTAAATTGGTCAGTTTATTTTTCCGTTCTTGTCGCCAAAAAAATTTCAGTCAACATTGTTGTAAACATTCGGACCGCTTTTCCCCACAATAAAATGACTATATTCTAAACTAATACAAATTATGGTAAGGAATTAGAAGTAATAAATAGGCAAATATTGTAACTGTAACAATGTTAGTGGTATCCTCATTTCCAAAACAATTTGACAACAATTCACCAGTAGGTAACCTCATACTGTCATAACGTAAAAAGTGAAGACCAATTTTTGGGATGAGATCCACGTTCAAATTCAAACTTTAGCAATTAGAGTCAGTCCACTAGTTATTTACACATCAATTTGACAACTCCGCTACTAGGTAATCCCATACTGCCAAACATCAATCGTCTTGTAAAGACGAACTCCATTTTCTTAGTTTACACTTCAGAGTAAGTTCTTACCCACTATACAGTAAGAAAATTTTGTCCAGTTACTTTTTCTCTCTACAATGAATCTCTCATAACAATTAAAATTGGGATTCAGAGTATAAACCTACCTTACACTGCACAAAATAATTAATTCCATTTGAGGAGTGAAGGTTGCATGAAGCAAATGTAGTCCGGATTCCACGCGAGGACCCTACAGGTCGAGTTCCATGGAATCTTGAGAATTGAGAAAAGACACTGCTGTGCATGTGATTCGGATTATGAATAGAAAATTCGAGAAGCATATGGGTTTGGTGACCAGGTCAACCGTCAGAACGGTGTCATTTGGTCCACCAATTGCTGGAATCACCTGTAGATTTGATATTTGTTGTACATTTGGTGGTATTTTTTGCTATTGGACATTCGGGACGATTGGTTGTCGTTATCGTTGGACATTATGGGTTATTGGCATTGGTTGTTGCTGCTGTCTGTTGTTGTTGGAATTGGAGCGGTGGTTGAGCTTGACATTCACATTGGTTAGTTTAACCGGCATGGAAAATCTCTGTTCACAATTGCTCTTCTCGGTAAAATGGCAAAAGAAAATTTAAATTCATCCAAGAATCTATCGGATGTGCTACGCGACGCGATGGATGGAAGCCAATATGACGTCACTCTATTTTTCTTTCATTCGATTCACTCCATTTGTTCCTGACAATGAATGGACTATGTTGATAAAGAGATTATGATCAAAATGAAACTGAGATAGAAAACAATGAAAGGAATATATTTTTAATTGGGATAACTCATACTAACGCCAATATAAATGATGTTAACAAATTAGAATTCCAAAATAAATGAATAACGTAACAATAATAATAGAATTTAGACACAGAAGATGGGCAGAGGACGGTGTGGCCCTATCTTGTTCCGGATGTGCTCCATCTCCAGTTGAATTTCCTTCCACTACATCATTAATAACATCGTAGTGTTATCAGCATCCATCGCCATCCCGTCTAACGTCGTCGTATTTTCATTCAAACCGCCCTCGTTGTCCAAATCAGACCCACCAGCTGCCCTTCCCGACAGTTCTAGGTCAGTCTCATTCTCTGAGTTGGTTTCCATGTCAACGGGTGACGTCACTTGAGGGAATTCAACGACGAAATCTGGTGGGACCTAAGAGTATAGAATCTGGCTCCTCTCATAGAGTGGACAGTTTTGTTGACACCAAAACAAACAAGGTCAACTGCTGGTTCCGGAGAGTTTTGCTAGGATGCGCGTGCTGTGTCAAAACCCGTCACACGGACTTACCTAGCGCCATTGGGCCTGCGTGCAGCTGCGCAATGTCACTTACCTTGATTACAATAATTACTCTTTCATTTTCACCATTCTTTGTTCACCGGTTAGTCCTCGAGTTCCTAATTTTTTATTTCCACTTACCTGTTCGCTCGCCGGTTGTTCAAAATCTACTCTGGAAATCTGCTCAAGTTGGAAAAACCTCTCAAGAATGCCGTTTTGTGAGATTTGCTGTTCAACCGATATAAGTGATACAGGACGTTCCTTCCACCGGTAAAACCACTTTTATATTTATCACAATTATTGGTGAGAGAGCTTCGGAGAGAAAATCAGACTTAGCCATTCGTACGAAATTCGCGCCGACTGAGTGATCTAGAATCATGCCACCTGGAACTTATGTTTTCAAGCTTACGAGCGTGTGGTGGGTTTAATAATAACCCGAACGTTCTTCAATTGAGAGGCGCAGTTAGAAACATTTTGTCTGCGTCCATCCAACCTAGTATGTATGGAAATTGTCTACCTCTTGACCCGACTGAAATTCCATCTGTACGAGGCATAAGGAATTCATTCTTGCAACTGGATGATGTAACTGATGCCGTTGAAGAACCCGAAGAATGACCTTTGTCCGGATGTGTACTGTGATGTTTACTGTGTACACATCAAAAAAAAATTTGTTCCCAATTTTTTCGTACCCATGGGTCAAGTCATGGGTATAAAGTCATAAACCTATCTCTGCCCCTCGGAGAAAGTTCCTGTTTTTTATCATTTGGAATTTTTATTTCAACCGTACAACTTTTTAGTGTCAATTCGTCGGTGACGTCAGAAGGCTCTATTATTTTTGGACAGACATTAATTGATACTGTCATTAAGTATGTTCAGAGCCGAAGCTAGTGATTTTGCGCCTTTGGGCACACGAAAAAAAAATCGCCCCTTATAAAAATTTATTTCAAGTAGAGTTTTTATTCGTATTTTTGTAATGTAATTTACTTTTGCTTTACCTAACCTCAAATCTAGAAACAAATCTGGTGGCTTTATACTTACAATTACAGATGGCGTGCACTTGTACAAAGAGGCGTTGAAGCATTTGGTACGAGAAATGTTAGTTATCAGTTGTCACTTACGCTTTTACGATAAATATTTTATTTAATTTTTGCAATTTTTTGCGCCCCCAACAGCTCGCGCCCTTGGGCGGCTGCCCGTACTCGCCCATACCTAGCTTGGGCTCTGAGTATGTTGAACGTTGCGCTGTCCATCGCGCAATGGACCAGGTCCATTCGACTCGTAATCCCAAGAATCACAATTCGCATGAAGCAGAGCGAGCAAAACCGAGACTACAATTATTTTAATAATGCTTTGGGTCTTCAATTCGGAAACTACCAGTTTTCTTGTTCCAAGTAAAATAACTTTGCTGTTCTGGAGTCATGGCAGAAAGTTTATAGCTGTTTGGTGCACACATGACGTCCAGAGCACAAAAACTAAATACACACAAGTGCATATAAATCTTGGTTCATTCATAACTTACTTTTTTGTAGTAGAGTGGAATAGTGATGCTACACCACCCAGGGCCGGACTGGGAACACAAGGGCGCCGAGGGCAGTTGATATTAGGCGCATGGGGCAAACGCAAAGGGCGCCTTAATTACTTCTATTAAAACCTAATATTAAATTCACAGGGGCGCACCGGGCGATCGCCCGCCCTCCCTTATGGCCAGTCCGGCCCTGACACCACCTACGTTATTCAAAGTTAGATGCCTTTACAGTTCCAGTAACATTGTGCCAATCCACAAAGATGGAAATAGGATGTGATGCGCGATGGCCGCCCGAATACCTGCCGACGCTGGCGAAGAAGCCCGAATGGGACGTTCGGGCGGCCATCGTGTATCGCATCGAAAGCGAACGTACAATCCATTTTCTTGGCCACGTATTATTGAAATTCGGTTGTTCAGTAAATCAATAATGCTCAGTTACGTTTAGATATATTTACAAGGAAACTATTCTCAAAGCGAAATTATATCCATTCAAATAGCAGCTTGGGGGAGACAAATCGGTATTTTTCCGCTGTTTTTTAATCATTCCGGACGAACAAGTTCTGATAACCAGTACTATTCGAATTGTATTTTTCGGTTTTCAATCTTCCTCACCTATATTTATGTCCATTCCATGGTACTCTCAAAAAAGATGACCCATGCCCTGCACTGCACTAGAGGTATACACGAATAAATCTGAGATGAACATTTTACCGGGATTTTTGCCATAAGAAATATTTAGACGAATGTTTAGTATGAAATTAAGTATAGAAATTTATTTATATTATTGGTTTACTATTTACAAACATTATTCAGTCGAAACATAGGCACTTGAGCAGCAGGGTGAATCCGCGGATATCCTTGTCAGTAAACTCATCGTCATCTCTGTCGCAATCGCAACCGGCGCCGTCAGTTAATCCTCCGGGTTCGTTTCTTACAACTCTTCATTCTTCAGGAACTGTGGATGAGCAGTCAATTTTCTTTACTCCGGATACGAATTTCTTGGGTAGCTTTGGCGTGGTGGTTGCGGAACATGTAGATTCATCGTCCATCTAGATGCAAGAAGCAGAATATTCGGCATTAAGTACAATATGTTCATGGTTAACATTAATTATCGTTCAAGTTAATTATGACTGAGCTAGAGTTCAAATCAAATGATTCGACTCACCGTTTCATCTTCGTCCTTCGGATTCTTCTTTGAAAGTTTAGCTGGGATGGGAAGGCTCTCTTCTTCTTGTTGGGCAAATGAAGCCATATACGCCGCCATTCGTCTTCTTTCTCTCATTCCAGGTGGAACAGGTGGGACTCGGTTTTTCTTGTCCCAAAATGAAACAAATTGTAATAATTTTGAAATTTAATTATTTAATCTCGTGATCGTATGGTCTCGAGGTATTATATAGAACTGATTATTTTACCTTTGGAAGGTTCCGTTCAATCATCACGAGCGTGCTCCAAACGTCGGTACCCACATATACCTTCATTCTGACCCGAACTGAAAACCTTTTCTACCGATTGCCAAGATCTCAAAAAAAATATTTGTCATTGCAACTATATTCGACACATCTGTTCAGGTCAACATCGAAATCAGGACTGAGGGTTTTTCGATATTTTTTCTTGATCATTCGTTTTTAGAATTAGGTCAAGAGTTCAACGAATGGTGTTGGAAATGATTTCCTTTGTCTGCATGCCGTTGGCTGTATACATACATATAACGCATGCATGACCTTGAACTTCTAGCTTACCGGTTCGAAATGTTTCGTCTTATTCTAGAATGCCCGTATATCCTAGTCGTTCCATGGGTTGCATTTACGAGGGCGACCTTTTGACCTTTTAACCTTTCAGGTAGAAATGTTCGTCCGAAATCTAGAAACGAAGGGATCAGTCACAATATACTCTATTCGCTCTATTATTTCTTTGAATATTAAGTTCATTCTATGGAAGTGCACTGAGATATTTCGAGCTATAGAGATCTTAGTAGCTTGAAGAGGACTTATGTAGGATTGTTCTAGAATCCAAGGGAGCATTCGAAGCATTTAAATATTTTCTTTCGTTGGTAGATTGTTTGATATAGTTCCGAACATCAGGCTCTGATTTTGCGAGCGGAACTGAAAGTAAACCATAGTATTTCTGCTAAGTTGTCGAAAACATATTTTCCCTACATTTCTCGAATTGCCGGATTCTTATCCGGGGATTATCTCTAACTGGAGTTTACTTGGTATATCGAAAGTCGGCTTAGCCTTCATTATTTCTGAAAAAAAGATTTGGCCTGACGATGTGCGAGTTTTGGAAATACTCGAAGTTAAATCGACTGAACTTAAAAGTACTCCCTATTGTTGTTCGCTTGGATTGAAACCGGTATTGTGATTTCAATTGAGAACTATTTATGAAAAACTTCAATACGTTTTCAGATTATTTATTCACACGTTTTATTTTTGTGTTGGTCAAATGTACTGTTCAAAGTAATGTGCATATTTGTTTTTGAATTAGTCGTTGAATAATTACAGTGTTCGTTTCAATATTTACTTTGAGTATGATTGTGAAGTCGGACTGAGGTTATCGTCTCTTTTTCATTGCAAGTCCGTGCTGTTGACGATACCATTCGATTTCATCCATAGCCCCACGGAGACGGTCATTCTTTTCTACTCTCTCATCCCGGATCTTGGATCTTGTCATAACCAGATTGATAGCCTGGTCTCGTAAATTCATTTGAAGACGCAAGTGTGTCTACAAAAACACAATCATATTTTATATATTTAATGTCTGTCTCAAGCAAGTCCATCGCAGCATGATGGTATGGTTGGCTCATTCTGTCTCGCTGTGCTGGGGTTCGATTCCTCGGACTTGCACTCCCGGTGGTTGCTTGAAAGAGGTTTTTTCCACTCGTTTTTCCTACTACTAGATGGTACCTACGTTGTGCGTCTCTAGGCCAAATGGGAAGCAACCCAAAAATACGCGATGATGTTTCATTCGGCCTCAGCGGCTATGTCAATTAATGTGGGTGTATTTTTTTATAATGTCTGTCTCAAAATAATAGAGACTTCTGACGTCACAAAAATAACAAGTTGTTGATGCTGGCATTCCTGGTCATTCATATAAGGGTGTTGCAAAATATTACAATCCTACCCATTAGGTGGTCATCAGTAAACATATGCTACGATTAGGAACACCCTATTCCGTATATCTCTAGAAATTCGTGTGACAACGTTATAAGTGTCGATTTGTTGGTGACGTCAGAAGTCTCTATTATTTCGAGACAGACATTAATAATTAGGCACACCGGGATAAAAGTCCCCACGTTAGGGGAATTGCCAAAAGTTGATCCTACAAAAAGAAAGTGTCGGCATGGAGAAAGTCTGATTCCTCGATCTCACCCGATTAAATTTTAGTCTGGGTTTCTAATCGTCATCCTAATAAAGCGCGCGCGGTAACCTTTCCAAAAAATCTTACATAAAGTTCAACTTACCTCTGCGTCACTCATTTCACTCTTTCCCCCATATTTGTTCATCCGGAAGGGATTATTGATTGTATTCTTTTGACGGAACATGATTAATTTGTCGGCCTTGATTTGACTGATTTTCTCATCCCGACCTTCCAAGGCTTGCCGTTCCTGAACGATAATTACAAGAATTCATTTGAAAAACTTTTGAAGGAAAAGAATGTAATTCTAGAAGACCTTACCTTAATTTTGTTCAGTTCCATATTCCTTTGCACTTCAGCCTTCATGTTTCGTGCTTGAAAATACATAAAAAGGAAAATATTAAAATACATTAATTTAGGGAAAAAATGACTGAAATACGATTTCCACAAATGACAGATTAGAAGCGCCAGCTTATATTTAATTCGGTGATGTCGGAAGTAGCCTTTCACTACTTCCTCCATAGGGTTAAAGGAGAACATGATAGAAAAGCATGGCATGTATTTAAGCCCCAGCTTCTAATTTGTCATTTACGGTAATTTTTCATTTTTTCTAGAAATTCTGCAACGTTAGAAAAATGTATATGATTTCATATCTCACCTTGAATTATTCGTCGACTTTGAATTCTTGCAAGACGAAACTTGGCTTTATTACTCTTCTCCGCGACCATAACAGTTCTCGCATGTGCTTGTATTTTCTGCATTTCAAATTTCTTATTCTCAGCGATGGTCTCGTTGATTTTATCCATCTGGAAAAGAATTATCAGAATTGTGTTCGAATTTTATGTTGGTTTGTCCATTCGAGAGCACAAAAGGGTCACTATTAGATCGGGCCCAAAATCGGTAAAGTCTATCGAAATTGTAATTTGTACAAACCTCTGAACGAACAGCTCTCGCTTTCTCTTTGTTTCTTTCAGCTACATCCTGAGTGGCTGCAATTGCGCGCTGGTACGTTAATTTAGCGTCCAACATTCGTGCCCAGCGTAAGGCCGTTTGTATATCTGCCTCTTCTTGCTCTTCCTCCATAATTCGTTCATGATTAATCGCTCCAATCGATCCTTTCATTAGTTCAGCTAATCTAAAATTTCAAGTTTTAAGTATTAGAATATTGGCAAAATTATCTAGCATTATATCATACCAATGACAGGAATAAATGGGGCAACCAGAGACGTGCGCTTTCGCAAACTCATAATGCAATATAAGTAGACAGTTCGATCTAAGGTAAGTTTGAAATTGAAGACGATTCTAATATAAAATCATAGAATTGATGCTTCGATTAAGAGAGGTTTCTGGCAGAGGGAGACACTTACTGCTGGGTGTCTTTCTCATGACGGGCACGGTAAGTTTGAAGTTGACGCATGACCATAGCAGTGTTACATTTTCCACGAAAAGCGGGTTCCTGTTAACATTTCGTACAAACAAAGCTGTTAAACATTATATTCTGATAAAAGGGAATGATGGTCTTTCTTTCATGGTTAACTGTTGTAAACAAGTGGACCGTAAATCATTTTGACTATATAAATCTTGAGATATGGTACCTGAAGAACTTTCTGCAATGGGAGTCTTTCCACTGGATAATTGCCAGCTTTCACAGCAGTCTCTCTCTCTTCCTTGATTTGATTGAGAATGCGGAAGTATTTTTCAGATTTCTCGTTCTCCGCATACAATGAACTCACGTTTTTCAATTCCCTCACAGATCCCAAGAGTTCGTCTGCTTTCCTTCGATTTTTAGCAAATTCTTGCTCAAGTGCTTCTGAAATACCTGGGTCTTCGTATGTGGTCATGGGCACGGCTCCAGCAGTAAATTCCTTGTCTGGTTCATACTAAATTAGTCAAACCAAATTTTGATTAGGAATTTTACAGAGTCAGCAAAATCAAAATTGAAAGAAATCAACCACATAGTTAATTCATCCTTGGGCCCAAGATGTATGATTTTCAAACATAAAGCTCTCTGCTAGATGCCTGGGCCCAAAATTGGTAAGGTCCACCAGTCACAAAAATACTTACGCGATATTCCATGCAGCAATCATGGATCATGGGCTCATGCATATGCTAGAAAATGAAAATATACCACAATTATCAAATTGGCTTTAGAAAATGCATTATGCTCAAATATAACTTACGCGATGTTCAAATGGAACATAATCATAGATGGGACACTCAGAATTGTATTTGCCCTCTTCACCAGGCTTCACAAATTCAAATCGTCCTAACAATTTCTGGAGAATTCACAAAAATTTGCACAGAATTTAATTGTCTATTGACAAATGCTAAATCAAGAATTGTCTATTTTTTACTAACTTTGAACACATCCTTAGTGTGCTCCAGATTTGGCAGAATTAACCCATCGACATAGTCATCCACGTAGTATGGGTTCAAAATTTTACGGATAATGGATTTTGGATAAGTCTGGAGAAGCAAGAACTCAAAATAAGCTCTGGCTGGTTTTTCAGTGAAATCCGCCAAGAAAGTAAGCATGTTGTCCAAATCAATCCGTACCGCTTCGTAGAGAATTAAGAACGAGATCACTGGAAAATCAAATCACAAGTTTCTAGTTAGACGGTCCAAATGATAACAGTACAAACTGAAATTCTTGACCATAATAAAATAAATCAACAAAGTAAAGGATTATTTCAATTAATCGACATTCCCCGATGGGATGTGATTGGACTCTCAACATTACGAGGCGGCAAGGGAACGCTGTCCCATTCAGTGCAATTATTCAAAATATGAAATATTAAATACCTCGAAGTTGACAAACATCCTTTGTTGTAAATTCCTCGAGCCATTTGACTAAATTTGTGAGTTTAAATGTTGAAATAACCATCTGAATGGCTTCTTCACGGTCAATACATCCAAAGAAGATTTCAATCGTCAAATACAAATCATATTCATTCCAGGTGTGCTAAAATGATATACAAAAAAATTTGATTATTTTATAAAAGTGTAATAAAAATTTAGACTTACTGTTTTCTGAAGTTCTCTGCGAAGAAAGTCATCCGGTCCAAGCATTATAGGGTCATATTTCATAAGCAAGGTGACCACAAGTGTTACAACATCTGGATTGACATAATAGACTTCAGGTGGAGCTTCACGTGCCTTTTTTTCAGCCTCAGCCGACATTTCGTCACATACCGCACGTGGGACATCAATTGTAATGAAACAAGGGTTCCCATATTGATCCTTTTGGATTTTACAAGTACCCCTGAAATTCTCCGGTTTTGGAGGGATTCCCAGTGCTTTTAATAATTCCGGAGTCGGATGTGCTGTTTCGATCTCATCTTCTTCATCCTCATCCTCATCCTCATCCTCATCTTCATCTTCGTCCATATCTTCATCATCTTCTTCGGCCTGAGTATCACTTTCGAAATCTGACAGAGATTTATTCGATTTGGTTTTGCTAAGTGTCTTTTTTGATTTAGAACGACTCCTATCTTTATCTTTGGTTGTTTCTTCTGGTAGTGGTAATTGAGGTCGATTTTTAAAACCAGTCACATTCTCGTGGGGAAGCATGGTCGCATTAGAGAGGTTTCTGTTCAAGCCAGTTAACGGTACGTCGTCGGGTGTAATTTTAAGGACTCTTGGTGATGGTACTTTGAGGAGCTTCCCTACGGATGCTTTATTATGGACGAGACCACCACCGCCGATGGATGCCTTATCTGCGGTTCTGGCGCTGTCTGGCAAAGCTAAGACGTCTTTTTGACCAGATGAACCAGGAATTGTTACAATTTTTGGGAGTGCTTCCACTTTTGTAAATCCGGTCGGTTGCACCACATTTATCTCAACTTTTGGCGGGGAACTGATTTTTGGTGGTGACACAACTTTTGGTGGGACGACATCTTTTGGCGGGGATACAACTTTTGCTAGAACCGCAGTTGCCTCTTTTTCCTGGGTAGCACTTGGTTGACCTAAAGAAGTTAGCCTTGAACTTTTGACCGGAAGGATGACTGTAATTTCTAAGTCATCGTCAGAATCTTTTTTGTTTGGAGCCTTTGTTTGTGAAAACCTTTGACCTGAAATACCAGCGCCGGCAGTAATGTCTGTTTTAGGGGCTACATCCTTGATCGGCTCCAGAATAGTCACTTCTTTCTTCGTAGGATCTGTAGGCACGCTGTTCTTGGGTAGCATGAAGTCTGGAATGATGCTCTTTCTCTTGGCTTCAATTGCTGGTAAGGTCGTTCTCTTTAGTGCAAATTCAGGTAAACTCTTTTTCTTAAGTTGGATTTCAGGAGCGGTCTCTTTTCTGGTGGTCACCTCAGGTAAGCTCTTTTTCTTGGCTTGAATTTCAGGATTGACCTCCTTTTTCGGTGCAAGCTCGGGTACGCTCTTCTTTTTGGGTTGAATTTCAGGGGCCGTCGCCTTTTTGGGTGTAACATCGGGTACGCTCTTCTTCTTCGCTTGAATTTCAGGGGTGACCCCCTTTCTGGGTGTAACATCTGGTACGCTCTTCTTCTTGGTTTGAATTTCAGGGGTGGCCTTATCCGCCGATTCCTTAGCTATGGTTTTCTTTCGAGCATCTTTTTTAGCAGAATCAACCTCCGTTTGTGGTGGTTCAGTTTCGGACACGTCTTTTTTGGATTTAGCATTAATTGGTAAATCTTTGGAGGACTCACCCTTAGCAGCTCCTTTTTTATCCTTATGTTTATTATCCTTCTTTGAAGCCTTGCTACTAAGCGGAGGTGGTTCATTTGGTGGCATGGGTAAGTCCGGGATCAGCTCTCGTTCATAGGTCAAGACATCTAGCATAGCTTGATTCTTGTGAATATTGTGAAGTTTTGGTGCGTCCGGGTCCAGGTCACCGGACAATTTCGGGTTGTCCAATCCCATTGCCATTCCCAATTCCAAACCACCTGTTTTGGGTTTGGCAGGACCCAAGCCAAATACACCAGAGTCATCACTTCCAGAATCCAATCCTTTCCCAGCCTTCAAACCTTTCTTCTTGCTCCTTCCTTTCTTCAGTGAACTCATTTTCAGTCTGTCGAGGATTCTTTCTCAATCTATTTCAAAATGAAAATATTTGTCAACCGATAATTGAAATTCACCGGTAATGCAGTCACAGGAGTCATTGCGTATTTTTTAAAATGCTCGTTAGTTTTTCATTTGGCTCTAGGAAGGTACCCTTAGAAACAAGAAAGTACTTCAGTGGTTATACGAATTTACGAGAGATCAAAGAAATACAGGGAAAAATTAATATTTTCACAAGAAAAATTTAAAAAATTAAAAGGATTGCTTTAAAATATACTGACATATGCTGATTAGTCTGTAGTCTATATTTCATGGAATTATAGGGAGAAATTCATCAATAAATCAAAGAATCAAATCGTAAAATAAAAAATAATTCATTCACACATTCAGTAATTTGTGTATTGACAATGTATTGGAATTACTCACGTATTGATTAGCGTTCCAGTAGAAACTCGGTTAAAATCGAATGAAATTGTCAGATTCAGCGGAGTTGACGGAGAAAATTGTTGACGCGATGAACGACGAAGTAAAACTGAAGATTTTGTAAAATCAGATACAGACGTCAGCTGTTGTTATGAGAAATCAAACATTTCCGGTTTGTCCTAACAACCAAACAAAAATTCCGTCTTCTGGGGCAAAATTCGGAATGTGGTTACTAAGGAGCCAATTTTTAGTCATTCGGGTTGACTTTTGACATTATTACGCTATCAGAAGTGTCATACGGGAAATTTTCGTTCGCATATATCCGACTTGCCATTCCAAGTTCACTCGCCTGATTTTAATACATATAGCTATAATGTCGTGTGCATTTTCAATGAAAATAATATTTTATGGTATTTTACAAGAACTGTGATATTTTGAATTCAGTATTTTTTGAAAACGTATATTTATCAAGCTCTTGTTGCATATTATTGCTTACATAATTCGGAAATCTGCAGATTAATTACAAAAAAAAACAAGTCGTCAAATGCATTTAACTCATGTCCATTTGAATTACTAAACACGAACTGGGGTGTACCAAATAGATTGTTTACGACTAACTTAGGAGTGACATTTTAATGTCCGTCACAATGGAACAACATTTCTCCTCTACAAAGTTGACACTTACGTGTTTTTCAAATAACCTAACCTATTATGTTGCGGTCAGTGGTCAGGTTGGAATTATTGATAAATTCTAAGGATTTATTCTATCAACGTAAATTATCAAAATAAAAATCAAGGGGAAAGTGGGAGTCATCCTTACAACTAACGTCAGCTAAATTTAATAAAATGAGTGTGTTGTTTAGGTTGGCAAAATAAATTAGAATTTGTCAATAATTCTAACCTGCCCCTAACATAAGTTCTTGTAGCTACGCCAGAATAATAATCAAACAACTACCGTATTTACTCTCTTAGAACCCCGGGGTTCTATTAAAAAAATCCATCTCCAGGTCAGCCGTTTTCTGCAGTTTCTATTAGGGTGCATGGAGAAAGTAGGGGGAAGTACCAGGGTTGTAGTGGAGACCGGGTTCTAATAGAGACCGGGTTCTATCAGAGTAAATACGGTATGCGATTCCTCGTGGACACCCTGTAGTTTGAGTTCGGAACGTACTACTGTACTACTAATGTCCTTCCTGTTGACGATGTGATAGATTAAGCCTTTAATACTAACGGAATTGTAGTTAGTATAAAAATGAATAAAAAATAAGAAAATTCTCTTCAATAGAAGATGGAATGATTTCTTTATCATAGCAAATCACTCGTATATGCAAAATATATGTTTGAGAAAGTTCGTCTTAACTCAAATGCAGAACACAAATAATAACTCCTCTCATTCCTTTACATTTCATTATAAGCTTGCGGAAACATGACTTTACTACGAGCACGGGTAACTTTTGTAGTGTGCTCCTTGAGAAGTATCCCCCGCGGTAAATGATTCCAATAAATGGAAAGGAAACATTCTTTTTCGAAAAGTGGCCCAACCATGTCTATCAGAGAGATGAAACCCCCACCATTACCACTGCGGGACTGCTTATGGTACATTTTTACATACAGTGCAGAACAGTTTTGCCGTACTCCCGTTATATCCACCTAATATGTATATATTCTAAATGCCCTGGAACGAGGAAAACCCATAATGTACCTCGAACGTCATAAATATCCGCTATAACGTGCTCGTCACCTAACTTAGGTTATTTTATTTGTACCCGAAGGCGGTACGTCAAAATTAAACTAGAAATCATCAAAATTATCGGCCGAAATATCGAGAACATGTGAAAATATAAATTGAATATAAAGTATGATACTATAACTTAATTTAACCTTCTCTTAAGACGTCTAAATGTAAAAATAAATTATATATTTAAATGGCTACCTTCAATGACACCTATTTGGAATCAACTAACAATTTTATTACAACATTTTAATAATGAAAAAATTTTATTAGCATAATTTTACATTGACTTCAGATAGGAGTAGTGAAGCATTTCCACTTATTAACAAAGAGTTTTTCATCATTAGTCGTGATTAGAAAGGAAGGCGAATGCCTTAAGGCACCTCGAGGTCCACAAGCTATGAGGCTTGCTCAGCAATAAAATACCTAGTTCATCGGGGCTTAACGTAGGGTTCCGTCTTAGTATTCTCCTCAAATAGCGGACTCTTAGCTCCTCTTCTTTTGCCTGTTAATCCAAAACAAAATTTTGGAATAATTACCTAGTGAAAATTGAAATTAAGCCAGTACGTCCATGAGAAGAGAATGTGAACCAAATTATATGAAAATATGACAATCTGATTCTATCGTATATTATTGTCATCCTCGACAAAGTTTGGGAAGGCAGGACATGACGATTTTGATGGTGGCCACCTTTCTTCTCCAATTTCATACCAAAATTATCCAAATTTCACCTCCAGTTCTCATGATTTTAAAAGAATTAAACCCAATATTTTGGAGAAACTCTATTTCTCTTTAAAGAAATTATTTGGCCACCTTAGCCACAAAATTAGCTCCGACTCTGTTCAATCTCTTTTTGATTTTTTGTTAATTTCTAATTGTCTAAACTAAAAATGTGAAAACCCAATGAAACTGGTTTACCAGACGAATTTTTGCTAATTTAATCTTCTTGAGTATGATTTTACGGAGGACGTCTTTCTCGGTCAATGGTGCCATTTCTTTGTAAACTTCCTCTAACGATAATAACAGTCACGATTTTTTGGCAGCTAGAAGAATTGTTTTAGAAGAAATGTCAAATTAGTTTCTACATTTATGAGAAACTAACTAAAGACAGTTGGGTACGAAAACTCTTGTTTAGGTCTCACCTGAGACCTGACTTCAGATTCACATGGAGAGAAGAAGGAGCTGATTCCGACGATTCCTTTGACCTATTGGTGACGATAGTGGTCCACTACTAGAAGGGCGATGTTGTTGACGATACTCGACCCACTTCTAGAAGAACTGTTTTGAAAGCAATCAAATTTTGCAAAACAAGACATTAACGATGGAATTAAAAATATGTAGTTCAATGGTCACTTACCTTGTGTATGTATTTGCCTGGAATGTTGATTTAGACTGCCTGGATCGGATTTTTGTCTCTTTTCCGGAGATTTCGTGGACAGTCGACGTTCCACGCTACCAACTACACCTGTCTGAGATGTTATCTATCCCACGATTCAATGATACATGCAATTCGCGACCAATCGGCTTTAAAATGTAATAATAGAACATTTGACCAGTCAATGCGACCACCCCTACTTGCCCCAGGCAACCGGGTCTTGTATTCATGAATTTTATTCTACGCCATAGGAATGACTCGTTAATTCATTACCACGTGTATGGTTTACAATAGAACTGTCGAACCTATCGACGCGACCACCTGAAATAGACGACTCCCAAGGGTTTTTTCATCCTAATATTTACTAAGGCTCCTGTCAGCGTCGCTACGCGCATCAAATTTTCAAGCAACTTATAAGTTTCCACTCTGAAATAATTGGAAGCAGCCAATCACTGCTACTGGAGTGTCTAGCAGCTTGTAAATTTTCTAGATTAAGCGCAACAATTAAAAAAATGCGACAACAGAATCCTAGCGTTACAACAATCTGAAATACATAATAATGTGATGCTAAAGTTGACAATACTAGTTAGTTATTTTGTTTATTCGTAAAATATGTATTCATAACGGGAAAAGTACAAGACTCATTCCGCCGGAAAGTTTGCATAGTAATCGTGTAACTTCTGAAGAAATAGTTCCAGACGATTCGAGCACGAAAATTAATCTGCAATAGGTGACCCATGGCCTGCTGGATTGCTTTGTAGAAATTATGCACCCTGATCATCTTGAACAGCCGTCCATGGATCCATGGAGTGGATTGAGGTGTACTACTATATATAATTTTAGAGAGAACAGTTTCCATGATTAACGCACCATACACGGTTGAAATTGTCAGAACCTTGTTTATGTGGATAACACAGAGCTGAATTAAAATTACGGAAAATGTGCCAATGTTGTTATTGCGTAAACCAATTTTAATTTTAGTGGGGCTGCGAGTTTGAAAACATAAATTCATGTGTCGTCCAGTTTAAAACTATGAACGCAAGGCAGGGGAAGGGTAGCTTGTTACAAGTTACTCCACTGCATATCTCTGAAAGTCAGAAGAGTTGCTTTCACCACCGACAAGATTTGAATTTGGACAATATCGGCCAAAATAACCTATCAGAGGTAGAATAACAATTGTTTTTGAGAGATGCCCTAACTTTTAACATGCAGTCGTATTTTATCAAACCAACTTCGACCAGCGTCGGTGTAATATACAGTGTGGACTAAAATAATCTAGATCTAATTTGATTTGGTGCCACGGCGGATTTGAATTTGAAGGATAATTACACTTAAACTGAAGCCAATCAACTAGAGGGACGTTCAAAATTTAGATTTCATGACAGTTTTATCCGAATGATTGTCGAAGGGGTTCATGAACTTTCATTTTTTTGGAATTTTGAGTTGACTTTAAAATATAGCATCAATTCCACACACGTACGTTCAATTGTCATCAGAGGGTATGTAATAACCAAAAATGATCTTCAACGATGCGCTTGGCGCTTTTTCGATTTTGTTGATTCTAAAAACGATCATTGTGATGAACCCAAATTTGGACCGAATTTCAACTCACTATACAGAACCTTTTCTCACAGACTGTCACGGCGTTCACCTGATTTTTTGACCACATGAAAATGTAGTGCAGGATGCACATTGTTGCACTAGCCAATTTCATCTTCTTATTCCAAAATGAATAAATGATCAATCTGACTTGCTGACTTTCTTCTCAAAATTCAGACGACCTGGTTCATGAAGGAAAAGTTGTAGAACTTGCACTCGAGAAAATAAAATTTTCCGAAGTATCGGACCTACGCTACTGTCAAAACAATGCATCAAGCTATTTTTACAAATTTGTACCTTCAGAAAATCGCTTCAGGGGAAGTGGTATTCAGATTATGATGAAGCAAAAGCGGAGGTGTAAAACTTTTTTCGGACCCAACCTAAATATTTTTTTAAATCCGGTATGGACAGCTTGAAATCTAAATCGGAAAAGTGTATAGAACTCCGGGGAGAACATATTCAAAAGAAGTAATCAGATTTATAGGTAATTTTTTGATTCAGGACATTTACGAGAGAAGCCGGTTACTTTTTGAATTGCCCTCGTACCAGTGAGCAACATGGGAGGAATGTAGGAATTCCACTTTTGTTTATATTTTACCAGTTTACCATAATTTTTTTTATTTTTTTTATTTCTACAAAATCATTTATAAATTAGTAGCATCTTTTGAATAATATATAATGCATTACACATTAAGTAGCATATTTGAGTCATGAAGTTCTATGGATTTTACATTTATTATTATTCTACTTTCCTTGTCTTTGGTTTCTCTGTCATATAAGTCTGGTAAAAGAAATTTCCGAATAAGACGAGATATGAGGCATACATAACCAGAGCTGTGTTGATTTCCTTGTCTGAACGATCACAATCGCCTCCACCAACTGTCAAAACATGAAAAGTATTTTAAAAAAAAAGTAACAAAAAAAGCCCAAGATAATATCATTTGCAACAAAATTGAAAGTACTCACGTTTGTTAAAGTATGAGTAAACGTTGACGGTGACTCCGATCACCATCTGTAACAATTGCAGCGTTGTGATCACCATTGAGATGGAAGTAGGAACACGGATACGCATTGCCTGAAATGAATATAATTATTGATCACATTTCCATTTTTGTTTCTGATTTTAGTCAATTCAAAAATTAAATTAAATCCATTACCTTCATGCAGTAGTAGCTGTACATAAGTGAGTGGATAAACGTGTTAGCGACCATGAAGATGGGCAAGGATGGGTCATTGTGTTCAAACACGAACCAAGTGTACATCAAAACACTAATGTGATGATACCTGGACAAATATAAATAATTAAATCAATTACTAATTGTATTTCTTATAGTTAAGACTAGCAAGGTACCCCCAGCCGTAGGAAACCTGGGAGCCTCCGTGCATTTGCATTATTGGGAACTTTTAGCACGTCTCTCCTTAAGTGGGTATTTTTAACACCATTTTGCCTGATTAAAAATTTAACTCACCAATGCAAAAATATGAGTTTCTGTTTGCGGAGAACAATGAAAAGCGTGTCTCCTAATTCGAAGAGTTTTGACCATGCCATGAATAAAAGTCCGAAGCGATAGACCATATTTTTATTTTCCCGAACACAAACAGAGCTGTGAAGTCCTTTCGTCATCACTATATTTGTGAATTCAGGAAGCATGAGAAGAAATGATAAAATTGAGAAAGCAGCCAGTCCAAAATTCCATAGCGTCAGTGCTGTCCGAATCTGAAATGGTTGGCGATTCCTCATGGCGTATTTGATTCCGAATATGAGTGCAACATAAATAGCGGAAGCGTAAACGCTGATCATGTAATTCTCTCCGTACCATTTTGTCCAATATTTTACATTCACCTGAAGTCAAACAAAATTGGTAATTAAAAAACCTTATTAAGTTTCGACTTGAGTTTTAATTTAAATCGATCATAGTTTAATTGCACTTACCTCTGACCAACCTGTACTTGTCACAAATCCACTCATGTTTTGATTTGTTATTTCCTTTCTATTTTCTGTGAAGCAATCAAAAGATAATTATTAATTAAATGACAGATGCATAGAACAATTGGACTCTTTCAATTCCAGACTGTATGATTAGATAAAACTGTCATTAATTGGGCAATTGACACTTATAGCCGTATAAGACATGGTTAGGCATCCGCGTAATATTTTGTGAAGAGTGGGTCACCCTAGTAGTAGGAAAATTCTAAACAAAAAAATTGCTTGGCGTAATATAAATTTATAATATGTAGTCATTTCGTGTTCTGCCTCAATTTCTTGAGTACCTATCTACCCATGTCATTTTGGATGATTTACATAATTCAAAGCTCCTTGGAGTACATTGATAAATTCTTCACAAAATGCGTACCTCAATTTTTCTTCAGCTTTGGCTAATAAGGTGCAAGTATGGTGTATAAGAGAGTTTGTAAGATAAGTATTATGTAGTTCGGATTTGGACAGGGTGTATCAAAATGCATTTTATGGCGGCAGAGTTCCGCCACATACGTTAACCGGCTTGGCGGTCGATAGCGTAAAAATACGGATCTGTTCGTTTAATAAAATTTTAGTGTAGATTTGTAGCACCCTTCGTCAGTTCAATTTTTAACGTTTGGTTAGAAGGGTCGGTTTGGCGAAAAAAAATGAGAACATGATTGATAAGAGTGAATCAGAAATGTTGGAATACCCTGTACACTTGACAATGAGAGCTGCCGTTGGTGCAATGCAATGCAATTTTGCAATAACACCATGTGTAACTACGTTAAGTTTTTATCAATGTTTGCCCTACTAACTTAAATAAACATTAAATTGAATAGAATTGAAAACTGTTGTCAATGTTTAACCATGGCAATGTAAAATGAATTGTTAAGTTTAGAACTAGCGCGTGCTGTCCAAATAGTGTATGAATAATAATTGAAATTACTGTATGTACGAATTACCTTAATTGCGAGAATTCCTGAAATTTAATGAAATTTTCCACTTTTTTTAAAATGTCACACGACTGGATTGGAAGAGTTCAGACTCACTAATAATTAGAAACTCCAGGAACCAAACCGCTTTTATTTCAACAGATTCCTAAGTGTTTAACTTTAATTAGAGTATAACTAATAGTTTTGCATAGTATGTGTATCATTTCATGTGATAACTAAGTGAGTATCAGAGTCTGGATGAGTAATCAGTTTTAACTAAGAGCTCACGCATTACAAAAAATACAAATAACTGCATTGAGTCTAAAGGTCTGTCTGGATAGACTAGTGTGAATTATTATTTAAATGGCAAAATGAATGGGACCTGAGAACTACACGAGTCAATGCATTGAATTATAAACACCCGACTTGCACTTTGCTCCAAACTCTTCTGTCAAGAATAAATTCATACATAAGTTTATTTTATTTCATATATGGCATTAGTAGTAGTAACATCAGTTTTAGGGTAAATTCTAAAGATCAAGTGCAATGTATTATGCACGTATTGGTCATTTCAAAATTAACTAATGTTTACATTTTTTTGGTAAAACTCCCAGGTTTTAAATCATATTTCATGCGTATGGTCAGAATAAATTAGATGTTACAATTAGCAAAAAATTTTAAGTTGAATTTAATGAGAGGTACAATCAAACGATTTGTAAAATAATTACCGACAATTCTTCTGACAAAATATGTATAAGAATTTTGACCACCACTTATTCGTTTCAGTCATAAGATAAAATTCAATCTGTTAAGCAAAATCTGCAATAAAAGATATCGCTGACGTTGCTGAATATTATTGGAGTCACGAACTCAAAAAAATTAATAAGCAAGATGTGCACTATAGCAAATAGTCTGGAGCGGAAACTACAGAATACTTCAATCGGAATTTGCGAGCAATGCAATGATGTTCTGCATATAGAAATATATCAAAATGATGACAGACGCTTGATGAGTAAAATTATAATTCATCACGAACAATCCGCAAATCATTCGGTTACGATTGATTGTGACAGGAATGAAGATCATTGGATTAAAAATATATTATTGTTTCATTTAATCCGCGTCACTCAACATCAACCTCTGCAACTCTTGCTGTGCAAAATTTAGTGCATGAAATAAGTTTCTCTGGAGAGAAATACATATAGAAATTTTGTATGCAATTTGCACTTAAATCCATTTTCGTAATACCAGAACCAGTAACTGGATTTATTGGGTGGACAGTTCCAAAATCAGACTGGAAGACGTAGTACAGGTAATTATATATAAAATATAATTCACTTTCTATATAAAGAATTAGGAAAATCCTTCGATATAATGAAAGTTTGATAAATAAGTAGTACGATAAATGCGTGAGGTCAGGATCCTAGCCTAGCCATAATGGTTCCATCAGTTTTCATATGTACAGTCAATGTTACAGTGAACGTGCATGGATAAGTGTTTGTCAAGGTACAGTAGAACAGTAAGCTCTGTAAAATGTAAGGGTTCAATCCGTTCGGCGTACATCGTTTAGTGGTTTAGTTTCTCTGTACAGGCAGACTTGGGTCAATTACATTGGTAATTGTAATTTCACTTACAAAATACAATTACAATTACGTAATTGTAATTGTAATTAATTACTTTCAGAATCCCAACTGTAATTTATAATTGCAAATTAAATACTTTAGAAATTGTGTGTAATTGTAATTTGTAACTGAATTTATATTTTTCTTAATTACGTTTACAATTACTTAAAATTTTGACCATCAAGTACAAAGATGTGACTATGATGTTAGCACACATAAAACTATCATTTTCAGAAAGTAATTTGAATTGTAATTTGTAATTGTAATTGCATTTCCAATTACAATTACGTAATTGTAATTGTAATTAATTACTTTTCCATTTTTGTCCACGTAATTGTAATTGTAGTTAATTACTTTCGAAATGTCTCCATGTATTTGCAATTATAATTAATTACAATCAGAAATGAGAGTGTAATTTGTAATTTGTAATTAATTACATTTTTAAAGTAATTGGCCCAAGTCTGTGTACAGCAGATTTGCCATACTCCCATAACGAAAGATGACACATTATCCGGAAATAATAAGATATGATCCCGCGCGACATGCCTTTTGCATTGAGGCGAAATTAATTGGCCGAAGCTACCCGCCAATTAATATTTCATTACATTTAGTACTTTAAATACAGAAATTTTAATGAAGTAAAGCTTGTGTAAGAGCGGTCTACGCAAGTACCGGTCGTCTCAGACAAGTAGTCGTCTAATACAGGTGGTCTTAGTCGCCGGTAGAGGTAGACAAACGATTATTTAGATTTTGCTACCTGAGAATATGTCCATAGTGACAGAATTCTTTGATTTATTTCGCCTCACACACACTAAGTACACTTTTCACAAGGTCAGTGGAAACATTTCACTCAAATGGCAGTGGTGCGACAGACTAGACACAACTGAAGCTAAACCAAAACCAAAGTCCAGGCTATTCATATTCTTACTTGGAAATTATATCTAAAACCAGTTTTTAATTAATCCTTTCAAATCCAGATTTGGCATGAGGTGTTTGTACGGGGCGGTTCATAACCACTCGATGTCCCACCCACTACAGTTATTTCGATCATGAAGTTGTGTATAAAGCGCACGTCTAATATTTCCCTGCAGGCACAGGTGTCAGAATATAGGGTTTCATTACTGTGCTAATTCCAAGTGACTTTCAAAGATTCGATTTCAATAATTTGCCTCTATTTTGATAAATTTGAATATTCTGCACATATTTCATCCCCGACCCGACTCCTTGAAAGATTTCTTATTTTTCATGGAATAATATAGAAATATTTCACCCATCGAAAGGTATCCGAAACCCTTTCAAAATATCTTGAGCCACCCTGTATCAAAAGAAATCCAGTTCTGAATAAGTTAGCAAGTGCAATGTGTATCATGCGACCGCGGCAAGGCCATTTCATTATTGTAGCAGAAAAAGTTGCTCTAAAGTGACTAAGTAGCAGAGACTGCACTTTTACTACTCTTACACAATTTACGAGTGTCACTCTATTTCTTATAATGAACATGTTTCTTCAACAACTTCACTACTAGGTAAGCTCATACCGTCCAACCAAAAAATTGAAGTATGATTTACAAAATTTGAGTTCTGCAGAACCTTGCTCAATTCCTGGAACAACCTGAAAGTGCCGCCCTTGCCATGAAGTCATTGACCCGTATCATATCTGATGATAGGGGAGAAATAGGGTCTACATAAGCGTAGTGTCACCAGTTTTGAAATAAGAAACCACATTTTGTTTGTTTTCATGATAATGAGCTTCCGTAGTAAGAAAGCGTTGTCAAGTTACCTTGAGAGAAATGGTAGTCATACTCATAGATAGTCTTATGATAAGAAATAGTAATTTAGACCTTATTAAAATGAGTTAGAATTCCTAGTTTCTTGTATCAAATTTTCGGGAATCTTTCCCAAATAATCAAATTAACGCTCCAACTAATTCTTGACAATTCATTTTGTGATTTATTTGTAACAATACAACCATTGTTTGAGTAATTATTGAAATTATTATGAAAAACAATATTTATATTAGAATTATTTAAAATAGTGGTGATGAAAGCTGTGAAGCACATCTGGATATCGTTAGAATTAAATTCACGGTGATTTTCCATGATGAAGTGTAGAACGGTTGAAAGACTTAAAACTAGGAGAATGCCCGCAGACGGTGACAATCCAATGGTGACGTAATTAAAAATTCCTCCCATTGTCCTTGTCCTGAAATAAAATACATACAAAACATTAGAATTAAGCAAGTCGTTATAAATTCAAATGTAACCTACCAAGGTGCCAATGGTCGGAATGAAGGGCGATTACCAAACATTCAGAATTCGTTGGAATCAACGATATCGTACCACCAACATCAAGGGGAGCTGTTTGGGATACGCTGAAAAGTACCTAAAAAATAAATAGAAAATTATACTTCCGATTTTTTAGGGACCTAATATTTTATTTGTATTCAAACCTCCCCTGTCTTGATCAATTTGAAAGGCCCGACGTCCTTTCTTGTCTTGACTGACCCACAGGACGATCAATTTGGGAATGACGAAACTACTGTCCTCGGGTTTGCTTGGAATTTTTTGAACGACCATTTCCGGGTTTCTGTTGGCAATAAACTTCTCGGAAAATACCCGCATAATATTTTTAATGTAAGTCAACGATGCCAGTAATGCAACTTCCTTGTTCCGCAAGTTGTTCTGGGAATAAAATAATATTTTTTTGCTACTTCGTAATACTAGGAAATAAATGGTTGAACGACCTCTGCATGTTTTTGAGTTGAAATAATTACCAAACGTTATACATTACCAAAAAACCTTAACTAATTTCCAAAATTTTGGCCATGAATGATGAAACTCAAAAGATAAATCGTTCAGGTTGAAAAATACAATTTTTGCAAGATATGGCCGCCGAAAACTGATCATATCATGTAAATTAAACAGTAATTTGTTTTCCATAATTTTCAGCACAAATACTTTTGGCTATTTTTCAATATCCAACTTTCTTTTGAAATTATGACACATGAATTTTGATATCATTTTCAAAATCTCAAAAATAGTTCATAAAATTAAAAACTGTTCACAGGGTATCGCGATCCGGCCCATTTCTGGTAAGGTTCTTAGGAAACTGATGGTGCGAGTAGATTTACCTACTTGCTCCACTTGAGGCGGAATTCGCATAATAATGGATGATTTCGACTCCTATTTTAAATACATTTTTCAAATATTAATTTTGTAATATTTTGAATTTAAAAATTGAGATGATTGAGCGTCTTCTAATTATTATGTCAAATACGCTATCAGCTCTTTGGATGTCAAATTGATACATTTTACAGTATGCTACCTGTTGTAACGACATTATCGCGTAACACATTTGAAATAATTTAGCACCTAAAAAAATCAACAAAGATTCCTGTAGTGAAGTTTGATTACAATCTGCACGGCCAATTTAGTACATGTAATATTCTTTTGGAATCTAGCACTAGTTTCATGAATTAAAGAATTTCGACCAAATGAAACATAAGACCTCCGCAATATGACCACCCTTGGGTAAAAATCTCGGTCTCAATACAGAAGTGGTTCGGCAATGGACTTCAAAGTGAACGCATTGGCATTACAAACGCCATGTAATTCGGGATATAAGGTCCCAAAAATTTGCCCGATTCTGGAGATGATCCACAGGTTTTATTCTGTGATCGTAGGAATGGGTGATTCATTCAGAACAACTGACCGAGTGGCTGTGTTGGATATTTTGAAACATAAAGAGAAGGATGACCACACTGCGGAATCGAGGTCAAATAACCACGGGGATACAGAATCTGGGCTGGGATTTGATTGCTTATTTGTTCGGCGTTTCTGCAAAATCCATCCTCTGCTTTTCAGTTCCATTAAATCATTATCAACATTTCTCTTCGCACTTCTCATTGCACTTTGTTTTTTGGGTAAGATCATTTATTGAATTGTTCTTATTAAAATGTAAGATCCTCAATTCCAAAAAAAATCTCAATAATTGACATTCGCCGTAAGGCATAGCCAACGTATTTCTAGTACACAGTGCAGGAAAACGTGTTTAAAACAACTACGAGACATTGCTAGTCAGAGGGAATCGAACCCTCCACATGCTCCATTCAACGTCAGTCCTTATAGCACAAGGGACCTTACCACTCCGACTATGTTTTGGGACCAAACTAATTATTTTAGAGACAACCTGCATTTCCTAAAGTTCAAAACCATTCTTTAATCGTTTTCATACATAACGTAGGCGTTTGTTGACGTTGAGCAAAATAGGTATGTCACAATTCTCCAAATTCACACATGCTAGCATGTCTCATTACGCCCCATGAAATGATGTCCACATTACAATTCAGAAAATCCTCGCGATCATACCTGAAACTTCCACAATCAATGTGACTACCTTCTCATACTGGATAATAATAATTAGAAATTTCTCAGGAGAGTACGTCGTGTTCCACGTGGGGAGCGTGCCAAGTCGATTTTACAAGGTTCTTGGTGATAAGAACTTGCCTGGTTTTTGGAATGCCACTTTAATCGCACTTGGAATTATTGTTGCTGTCTCAATCGTAAGTCAGTCAATCAACGACACTTGTACATTTTGCAAACCATTTGTATATGACGACATCTTTCTTTCCTTTCGCCCAAATCCGGTCGCTTGGGACAGGTGTCATTGTTCGTTCAACCCGTAAATATTTACTGGTTTTCAATTATCAAATATTCCGTAATCTTCTTGGACGATTTTTAGGTGAAAAGCACGATTCACTTCACACAAAAACTATTAACAGCAACATGGAGACAAAATTTGTGTCGAGCTCTACATAAACGCTATTTTCAAGACATCAATTATTACCAACTGAATAACTTGGACAACTGTATTGATAATCCGTAATGGTTCTGTCAATTTTTCCCAAATATGTTATGTTCTATACAATAATGCAAGCAATTTCTTCTAGAGATCAACGAATGACCCAAGATGTGGACAAATTCACAAATACTTATTGTGAAATGTTGCCCAAAATCATAATGGCGCCATTCGTGATTGCTTATTATTCGTACAAAAGCTATATCACGTAAGTAATATTTGTTAATTCAACTGGTGACACTACGCTTATTTAGGGCCTCCCTCTCCACGGTCACCAGTTATAACGTCATGACTAAGCATTATGGGTATGACCGAAACTTTCTAGTTGCTACAGGAACCCATATAACCACTTTCTGTTTTAAAGGATACCGCATACACCTTATAGAAAAATTTACGCTGTTGGAATTCGTTAGATTTCTTATATGTTGTAGTCCTTGGCATCCTGAACAACTTTTGTGAAGGTCCTGCCCTCAAAAGTCTAACTGTTCGGCCGCTAGAAATGCACAGCTGAGCACGTACGACAGAGTACAGTGACCTTCACTTTGGCATCGCACATGCCCATCCGTATATTTCTAGCGGCCAAACGGTTACCCTTTTGGTGGTAGGACCTTCACAAAAGTTGTTAAGGATGCCAAGGACAAGTACTACAATTTATAAAACATCCAACGAATTCTAACGGCGAACATTTTTTTCATAAGGTGTATACGGTATCCTTTTTGAAATATTACCTAGTGTTGGATGGGAAGGCCCAATATCTTGTTTCATATTTTTCTTCGTCGGGGTGATTATAAATAAAATTCTGATGGGCCCTGTCGTTCGATACGTCATCAAACAAGAACGGTGTGAAGGAGATTTTCGGTAATAATTCTAAACTTAATTAAATTATTAGATGTCCAGACTTTGTCAACAGTTTTCTAATTCCAGGTTCCTGCACATGCTGATACGAGTCAATTCGGAACCAATTGCTTTTAACGATGCCGGCACTCTGGAGGCGTCCAACATGCATGCATCTCTGAACAATTTAATTAAGATACAGCGCGCGCTATATCTCCAACAGTATTTCTTGAATACATCCGTCAAACTTTTTGACTATCTGGCATCCATCGTGAGCTATCTTGTGATAGCGTTGCCGATATTCTCAGGTGCTTATGACGATCTCCCGACGTCGGACTTGAGCGCAATGATTAGCCAGGTAATTTTGAAATATAGATATTACCACTTCACGCATCATTTCTGTGTCGTGGTTTCAGTTCTTTTATCAAAACTCATAAAATGGTCGAACGAATTTTAGAATTCTAAAAATTAATAATGACAACACGATTCTATTTTGACCCAGCGCTAAATACACACTTTTCGCTTCCAGAATTCCTTCGTGAATATGTACCTGATTTACCAGTTCACTCAACTGGTAGACCTGTCTGGTAAATTCACAGATGTCGTCGGTGTGACTCATCGTATTGCTCAATTAATGGAACGACTTCAAGTTCTCTCTGAGAATCGGCCAATTGTTTCAATGAATGGCATTATCAACGTTGGCTTTAAGAACTTCAGAGATAAAAATAGTGAGACAAGTGATAGTGAACTCATTCCTGCGTGGAATATTCACAAGATGACCTTCTCATCTCCTGGTCGGAAAGATCCACTCATAACAGGTTAGAATACAAGGTGGATCAGAATATATTACCCCTCTTCCGGTAGCCAAACGGTAGTGAGGTATACATTTTGTAGAACATCTGTCGTATCTCTCCTGGCTTGATTTTGGTATGCCCGTATTTACCTAATCAGAACGACAGTCCTTTTATTCTTGTATTATTTATTTGCTGTAATATTGTTTATTAGCCACAAAATGTGTATCTCATTTTTCTCTGGGAAAATCTGCCCTGCCTGCAGGTGGAGAATGGATTAAATATAAACCACTTGATCATGACCATGCGTTACACTAGAACAGTGACGCCTTATTTAACAGATCTGTTCCTGTATTAGATTTGGACGTCACAATATCCGTTGGAGAATCACTTCTGGTCATTGGGAACAGTTCAGCTGGAAAATCAAGTTTACTGAGGATTTTGAAAGGATTATGGTTACCTGATTCAGGACGAGTGGAACGATTCCATGGCGCAGGGCCGAACATCATCCTGTATTGTCCTCAGAAGCCGTACCTAACTTATGGCAGTCTACGAAACCAAGTATATTAATTATTGTTTAGAAATTACAAGGAACCACATTCTAGCGTAAATTACAGGCAGATTAGGCTAAATCCTTCACGCTAAGTCATTTCAACTGTCCTCGTTATCAAGATCAGAGTTATTCTCTCAATTTTCAATAACTATGTAAAAGTTTAGATGAAAGGTGGTTTCCTTGTGGGATCTGAGAACGTTGGATATTTGTATCTTGTTATGTTACAGCGTTTTTTACTTTCCTAGATTTGTTATCCCTTGAAACCGTCAAATATATGTTCAAACAAAGAAAACGATGACCAGATCATTTCGTACATGACTACTTTGGAACTACGGCCGCTGTTGGACAGAGTCGGCGGTTTGGACGCCCATATCCCATGGAATGTGTAAGAACGTTGCTTTCCATTCTGCCTACACAAAGGTACCCTTAGTAGTAGGAAGAGCTCCAGTATCGATAAACTCTTTGCATCACGAGGTATATTGTCTTTCATGGCATCGCATCCTTTTCATTACAAAAGGCAATGGCTGCACTATGCTACGTCAGACTGGATGATTTTGAATTAATTTAGGTGACTTTTAGCCCGATTGACCCTAAATTATTGTTCTGTTTTATTAGTTACGAGAGTTTTTCACCCGGAGAAATCCAGCGGATCTGTTTGCTCCGAGTTTTGTACCATAAGCCACTGATTGCCGTCTTGGATGAAGCCACTGGGTCAGTTCCTGAAGAAATGGAAGAGAAAATATACACAGAGTTCCGTAGGTTAGGCATCACGACTCTGAGTATTGGTCATCGCAAGTCACTTCGGAAATATCACGACAAAATCCTAATACTTGGGTTGAATGGTAGTTGGACATTGGGAAACTTGAGAAGAAATGATACTGGGGCAGAATTCGTATGAACTAGTATTACATACTGTACAAGCATTTAATATTTAAAGTTTATTAAATTATGTACTATTTGTATAGCGATTTTACAGGGTGGTTCATAACGATTTTGACTTACAATCTGATTTCCGACTAGATTTATTGAATGAGAAAGATGTACGTTAATGATATGATGTCAATGATGTTCTTGTAATATAAAAAAATAGCAGTAGCTTAGGAGAGCGGTTTAATAATTAATTCCTAAAAACTCATAAGCTTTACCAAACTTTGAAAAAATCTACAGAAGCAAGTAAAAACTCAGCGACGCGACGCCTTGGAATAATATTTAAATTTTATTCATAAGTATAAATGATTAATCGCTTTCGCAGATGTTCTAGTATGAATTTTAAGTTGTATTCTTAGCAGTTAATTTTTAATATAGGGCGTGCTATTGAGAGGAAAGGCAAAAATATTATTCATTGGTCATCTGAAGTATCCATGGGAAATCATCGTTGTTTTCGGTCGTCGTTTTAACATGGTAGTGTGTAGCAAATTAGTCCAGGTCAACATGGTGCAAAATGTCACGCTCACGAACGATGATGTGGTCAAAACCCTCAAAGAAAGTGTAGGCTTCCAGTTTACGTCCAACGCCCATGCGAATGATAGCAATATTCCCGGGAATCAATTTCTGTAACGATAAAAGAAGTAAAAGATTAGCACAAAATTAAAATGTGATAAAAATTCATTTTTTTAATCGTTTTTATATTGAAAAAGAGGGATTTGAAGAAAATTGTGCTTACTCGGTCTCTGACGACTGGACCCACACGAACGATGCGGACAAAAAGTGAATTTGGGAAATGCTTTTCAAGCAAGGTCTTGGTTTTCCCAACAGAATTGTTGTACTCCGTCCATTGGACAATGACCTCGTCACCCCTCAAATTGACGATGAAACCCTCATGTCCAGAAGATGGCAAATTCTGATTATTCTTATCGCCCATCTTCAATTTCGGAAACAGGATAGCACAGGACTTGCAAATTTAGATGAATTTTAATTAGTCTGATCTCTGGATTTGGACGCAAAATGAATCAAAGATTTAGTAATTCTTGATTTGGGGATCTAAAATTAATGGATGATTAAAAATTTGAAGTAGAATATGAAAATAGTCAAAATCAATTAGTGATCTAAATCATCTTATTTGATTTATCCAATATCCGATCACAACTCACGACCAGTGGTTGTCAAGGAATATTGGATTATTTTCTAAATTGATTCCTTTTTTTTTTAATTTGTCATGGTGATTATGTGGTTTACGAGTATATTGGCATAGGGTAATATGGATGATAATGATTGAATTTACGTGATTGACAAATTGAGTCCGTTGGATCTTCCAGGTGTTCTGTATCTATTAAACGATGTGCTGATGTAATTCGACTGTTATTTCGATAGTGCTGGCTCAGTAGTACGGTAAGTAATTGAATTTAATGATTATTACGAATCAAATTTTGGAAGAATGTCTTCCCCACCATATTCATATATGTGTATTATTGGTTACTGCTTTACGATAATCGCGATCAGCAAAAAATGTCAAAATACATAAATGCAGCCCTTGTACCTATTTGGAAACATATGATAAGTACATGCGTCAGGGGTAGTCGGATTTTTGTTCACAGTGAACACGATGAAATGCAATCACTGCTTCTACAGATGTACATTTCAGAGTTATTAATTTTTAAATTGGCCATTTCTGAACCATGTATATAAAAGGCACGTTTAAGATTTGAATTCACATTCCACAATTCCAATTCCTATAAATATTCTTACACGATATTTTAACCGAAACAAATCTTTCTGAACATTTTTTCAATTATGAGGATTCAGTTCTGTATATTTTTACTTTTCGTTACTGGCACTGTTTCCGAAGAAGAAGAGGCAGATAGTAAGTTACACTTCGTTTAAATAAGATACTATTCGGCCACTGAATAATTCGACCAACCCAAAAATCAGTAAGGGCTTTTAATTTCCGAAGGTTTGTCCATACAAAATTCGTTTGAGAGAATTTGGTGAAGCAAATATTAGGCGAATATCAACTTTTACTCAAAACAAGGGCAGTTAAACTTAACCGCATATTACATAATTCTATATTATGGAACAGCGAAATAATATCGTACTACAGTAATTACTAGAATTCCATTAAATTTAATTCTGAGTGTTGATTGACATTTTTAATACAAAATCCATGTATGTACATATTGCGTGTACTCTGTGAGAGCCAGAATCGACACCTAAATGGATGGAGAATATGTTCTCAGACGAACTAGCAAACGTGTCATTTCCTAACCCATTAGACCTAAATTTGTTCAATTTTTTATTTTTGTTCAAAATTTGTTCAAAATTTTGTTTGTTCAATAGCAAACCGTGTGGATTGGACTGAACTAAGACAAACCGTGGCTACCCTCGGAACTAATTACAAGTCTTCGTTCCAAGCAATCGTGGATGCTGCTGTCAAAGAGGATACTGAAATTGGAGGACGTATATCTGGCATCTTACGCAATAAATTTAACGAATTAGGTTCAGTCCTAAGTTCAGTTGGTGACAAAATCAAAAAAGAAACATTGAAGTTTGATGATTGGGATTCCGCACATGTCAAAATAAATCTGATCTTTAAGCAAAGCAAATCCGGAATTGAAGACGACGTGGAAAAGCTTAGTATGGAAGTCCAAACGAAGATCAGTGGAATATTTGTTAATTTATCCAACAACACTGAAAGGCTTGCTGACAGAATTAGACGTCAAATTCTGGGCCTGCCAACTTCTGATTGAAATAAACTGAATACACTAATTCTGTTTAAGCTTTTCATTATGTTTCAAATTGCAATTTCTACTGTCTTTTAACATATTTACATGAAAATTACGAATTCTGTTAATTTGGTAATGAAAGGAAAATATTAAAATAAATACGATCAGTCGACAAACGCTTTGAATGCGTAGGATTTTATTGGAGGTTATAAGAAATGCACACGTTCATTGACACTCGCCGTAAGGGTCGCCGAACATTGTTTGTTTTAGATCATATTGCTTTATATTTTGCCCGGTGAAGGTAACCCTTGTAGTAGGGAAGCACGTCCAGTTGAGAAATACCTCTTTAAAACGATCGTATGATTTCCTAGACCGCGGGCTAAGAAATCGTACGATAATTGACTGCATATGGCACGACGTGGGAACTTTATTTTGACTTTATATGTAAAAGAATCAATGAATGGAGTTGACTCACTGAGTGAACAATTAAAATACAATAAAAGATCGAAACCTAGTTTTGTGTGATATTTTTGAGTACATGCAAAAGTGTTATTTTTACGAACTGCACGTGTTAAAATGAAGAACAGTGTGCGGTGTCTTACTTGGAATGAATAAGGACTTTTTTTCTGCATGTAATACATATATTTTATATTGAGAAATAAGTGGAGCAGAAATGTGTCACTCTTTATCCCGGTTTAAACATTGAACTGTACGTGTAGTCAAGTGAATTACCACATAAGGAACATAAGATAGGAGTGAAAATGAAGATCACTAGCGAAGAAACAAAAACGACTTACTGTGAGATTTCCTTCAGAAAATTCAACAAAATCGACAAAAGAATGTCTCATCAACTTTACGTGGGTCTATTGAGTCTATTCTCTGAGTGACAAGGTATATCCTTCAAATGCTACTTTTGACGGTAAAATAGACCCACAATATTTTGCAAAACTAAGAAATTACCAGTCGGGCCTCATTCAAACTCAAATATCATATTAACAAAACTGAAATACCGTATTTGTCGAACTACGAGTCCATTAGTCATTTTGGGCTCGGGGAATGCTAAATTATGAAAGTTTAAATTTCAAGCACTCTGAATGTGCATTTCGAAACAATCTTAGTACATTGCTACTAATATGGTAAATCCGGTATGATAAATCTGCTAAAGATTTACGGAGAAATACTCATTCTAACTTTGGCAATAAATTATTTAGCTTTGCTTCGATATATTTTCAAAGAAGCGGCAAATGCTCTGAATACGTAATTTTAATTATTTCTAAAAATCCTGCTATTTTGTCAAAAATACACATTACACGCTAGACCAACTTCATAATCAAGGTTTCGCTACTTCGCATTTTTCAGCATGGCGCAGTTCTATACCAAGGATGTCCTACTTACGCCAACTGGTCATAATCTTGACACATTTTAATATTTCAAATCTATTTCATTCACGACCCCTTGAAAGAGTTTGTATTTTCATTGAAAAATATTTCAATATTTTAGCAATTGACAAATATCAGAACCCCGATTAAATCAGAAGGAACTGTTAATTAATTGTTACTTAAAATCAATAGAGTGTTCCAAAAATGCTTGGAATCAGAAACACACTTTATCATTTCTATTTCAGGTTAAACTAGGGCTGAGGACAGTTCACATTTGTATTTATGCCACAGTAGTTCTCATCATCCAAGGTGACTAAACTGAAGTTAAAAAATTAATCTTGAATGACGCAAGGGAACCACACTTGTCAGCAAATTGTTCAAAAATGGTCCGAAAAAGTGTCAAGCTTTTCTGGCAACATCCTTATAGAATTCAAAAGCGTAATTAAAATAAGTAATATATTTCAGCATAACCTGCGAGCTGTGAATTTTCTGAGAGAAAATGAAAGAACATCACAGTCCTTACGGCAAGACGCAGGCTGTTGGATTTGGCTGCATTTATGAAATGTTGTAGGCTTTGACCTCGTGAACAACTATTGTGAAGGTTCTAGCCCGGAAAATTTAATTTAATGGCTGCCAGTGTTAAACGCTGGCAAATTGTATTTTAATCCTTGACGCATTTTTGACGTCATAATGTGTATTTACCCATGTATTCACACCGGTCAAACGGTTAGGTTTCTTGGGGTATGACCTTCACAAGAGTTGTTCAGGAGGTCAATGGTTACTGCAACAGAAGGGCACGCAAATCCCACGACCTCCATTTTGTCGGAAGGACTGTGATCATGTGCCCGAAAATTCACCGATCGCAGGTGATGTTGACAATTATGACTAAATTTCAATACACATTTGGATTTTTGCATAGGCGCTTGATTCAAACTCACAAAAACACATTTTTCGGTATAAGAAAGTTTGATAAAGAGAAACCTATTATGGATAGTGCTGGCTTGGCAGGGCTCAAATGACAGTTCGATTAAAAGAGGTTTCCGATATGGAAGATTGGTTCCTGTTCCCTTTAGCTAATTCCGACCTTGTTGTGCGGTTTCCTTGTAAAATTGTTTCAAGTTTCTACCTCCATTTGGTTGTGGGTTAAATGATGCATGGATGTCGGAGTGAAGTGTTTTTGTCATTTAATGGTGCGGAAATAGAGAAGAGATGAATAATGGGGAAGAAGGCGGTTGACCATGACCCTGTCTCGGATTAATTGTCAAATTAACTACCACCTCTGTATAAAAAGACTCAGTTGACACTTTTTTCAATTTCAATTCAACTTTGTCATTCGGAATTGAAAGAAGTCAAGTCAAGTCAGTGTGTGAGTGAGCAGTGAATCAAGGATTGGACCAAAAAACAAAGTTCCAATCATGTTCACCACTAGACAACTTGTCTACAGATTTGTCGTGCCTTTGTTTGTCATCAATTTATTGTTAAATGGAATTCCGACCAAAGGAAATAAGGTCAAAAAGAATCAAACCAGACCCAAGGAAGTGACCCTTAGGAGTACTTGGACAAATGGAATATTTCAGGAAAGAAGGTAATTCCAAACCCCATCTATTTATTTTTACCGGAGAATGGCGGATTCGTCGTTTGAAACGTTACCGAACCTCATTCTGGGATCAATCGAAAGTTAATTTTGACGGATTTCATTCATATGAATAAAATTTCACTATATCCTGAATTGTGTGTCGTGTCAGGAATGGAAGACAACCAATGATAATGTGAATGACATTGGGACGCTTTAGAGATAGGTCTCATTGTGCCCCAACCGAAATTGTGTCTCGTGTGGTGGATGCTAATTTGTAACTACTCAATTTTATGAGCCTGCCGTTATCTAGCCAGTCCTTTCTAAGTCGGAAAATTAATTTTTTGTATTGGAAGAAGTTTCCATATTTCACAATATTGAGGATATTCAATATGGCACACCGTTACCGGTACACCGTACATGTATACCATATTAATTCCAATTCACGGTTTTGTCGGCGTCCATTAAACAAGGTTCTTGCTAGTTTTCAAAATCTGAGAATAAAGAATGAATTTACTAATTAGAAGATTATTTACAAAATACACATAATAAAATTTTCAACCGTATTTAACGTGCTTTCTTTGGAAAAAACGAAATATGAGTCCTCCATCTGAGGGAAATTCAATCTGTACTGTCTCAAGAACTTCGGATTTAAAGTAATTTCCATAAAGTACAGACAATTTCTTAAACTTCTTTCGTTAAATCCGGATTCAAGTGTTATGAAATAAAATAAAATTCTTAGTAGTTATTCTTAAACTTGAATAAGCCACCTAAATTAATGTACTGGTTGGATAAATATTTAGCTATTGTGAGGTTACTGAGTCATGGGAAGTACTGAGAATTCAACGAGAATTACTGAATGGCGAATATCAAAGTCTGTATTTAAAGAGCAGACCGTGTGTTCCTATAGAAAAGTAGTGACAGTCCAACGTGCTCCATCATGAGATATTTTGAGAGTCCGTACGACCAGCGACGTTGGTTGGGACAAAATTATACCAAAATTTCCAAGTCCAATTTTGGATTTGGATACATATTTATTAAAATCATCAATTCCATAGCTCACACAACAGAAGCGTCCATAGACGTCACATTGAATTATAAGTTAGCGTCATTAACGTCTCACGTCAACGTAGTACAAATAAAAATCCGGTGGACGGAATTGGGGATTTGAGATTCGAGGCCAGTTAATATTTCTTAACAAAATTAAATTATTAACAATATTTTCTTTTATTGATCTGCATTATTTATAATTCGGTGCTAAATTAAGATATGAAATGTTTCTGTTCATACACACCGACACCAGTAGGTCTCGTCAAACGTTGTGACTGTGACCCGGACATTGAGGTTCGCTACGCGAAGGCATTAGTGATATGTGTACACATGTATTGTACTTGGATGAAGTTATAACCCGCGTCATGCATAGTTTGGTTAAGTTTTTATAATCTAGGTCATCAGATAGACGATACATCAATCACGATCAATATTAAATAAAAACGCGAGGGCATGAACAGCAATTGGAGTTGTTAATTGGAGACTTGCACTCACATGTAATTTTAATCATCTCGGACTTGTCAGTCTGACTCATCAGTGACTTGACTCCTTTTCTAATTAACTCCAAAAACTTTGTGCTTGGGGTCAAATGATACGTAACTTTAGGGTCAAGTTTTGTACCATACAATGTATTCATTTGATCCTCCAGTTCATCATCGTCTTCTGAGACGGCCAGAGGTTACAGCAGTCACGGTGGCGGAGGCGGCGGCGGTTACGGCGGCGGTTGGGGATGGCCAATGACTTACCACCAACCACACCATGACAATAATATGGACTTATACAGTCTTTTGGGTGGTTTGTCCTTTGCAAGTCTGCTAGGAGCTACAATTATCTTCCTAGCCAGGAGGAACAGTGAGTTTCATCATTTCATTCCTTCCAAAATAATCAAACAAAATCAATTGAAAATAATTCCTAATTTTATTTATTTAGCAACCGGACGGAGAAAACGATCGATTGACTCAATATTTGATGATGAAGATGATGACCTCACATCCACAATCGTATTAAATTCAATTCAAAACTCAAAATACTCAATTGATGACTCGTAGTAAAATAAATCCCAGCACTGGAACGGACACTGGACTAAGCCATACCGTAAATGACTGACTAGACACTCGGGTTTCTATATAAAATCGACCCTTCATGACCTGGACTCGAACTGAATACTGGAACGCACTCGTTTGGACAACCTATCACTTTTACCCGGTTTCTATTTGAGCCAGTTTTTGGATTAGTGCCCAGGTTTATAATTGATCATTTACGGTGTACGGAATTAACTAATGACGACTACCACACTCATAAACTAACTTATTGATTTCCTTCATTCATGTCAAATATGTAAAATATTAATAAAAAATGTACTCATAGATTTCTTGTGCTGCACAATTAATTATTATTACCTATAAATTCGAAGGAGAATTCAGCACTGTAGATTGAATTTTAGAAAAACGAACTCTCCATTCTCGGGTATAAAGTACATCTGGCTTAGAGAAATTACCCCTAGTAGTAGGAACAAAATCTAGTGAAGAAATTCCTACAAAAACTAACTCACTGACTGGTTGGCAGTTCTGCAATCACGCAAAAATAAATTCGTAACTGAAAAACTCATTAAGTTGAGGTGTCGTGGAGGGAAATAATTTTTTTTTTAATTTGCATATTAACAATATCAATAATTCAAATTTAATAGATAAAGCCTGTTTCATTTGGTCGGTCTTTTCAGAATGAACTGTTGTAAACGATAGTATCGCTTCACTAATACCACATGACTATTTAGTATCCAACTTCCATTTAATATTTGTTTTAAGTAAAAATAATGCAAAATTTAATTCAAATTGAATTATTCTAAGCACTAGTGATGCCATTACTGGGGATTGAAGTCTTCCAAAGTTATCAAGCGTAGTCTAACTGCACCACTGCACTTCTTGTAATTTGATCTGACAGCCAATTTTATTCGCACGGTTTTTATAAAACTTTTTCTACTTGATGTAATTATGGTCCGTGACATTTACCTAATTATTTGCAAAGTCATGTCTCCATTCATGCATTTTAATTGAATTTGAGCGAATTACACCACTGCACCGTACATTGTACATTTTGTATTTGTCACCATAAGTACCATCTTTTTTACATTAGAAATAGTGTGTTCTTGCTTGAGAAAACTGTTATTCAATACAATACTGCATGGTTTACTCTTAGGGTCATGTTATATGCATGTAAACCAGATCACTATGACATAAATTGTCAAAACAAATTAATGCACAAGTATTTCAAAATTCCTTGACAACCTCTGGTCGTTAGTTGTGACCGGATACTTGGATAAATCAAATAACATGACTTAGATCGCTATGCTATTCATTTTGACTAAATTTCACATTCACCTCCGAATTTTTAATCATCTATTAATTTTAGATCCCCAAATCAGAAAGTACCAAATCTTTGATTAATTTTGTGTCCAAATCCAGAGATTAGACGAAAGTCTTATTCATCTAAATTTGCAAGTCCTGTACGTTGGTTTGCTGTTTCCGAAATTGAAGATGGGCGATAAGAATAATCAGAATTTGCCATCTTCTGGTCATGAGAGTTTCATCGTCAATTTGATGGGTGACGAGGTCATTGTCAAATGGACCGAGTACAACAATTCCGTTGGGAAAACCAAGACCACATTTGAGAAGTATTTCCCAAATTCACTCTTTGTCCGCATTGTTCGTGTGGGTCCACTTGTCAGAGACCGAGTAAGCACAATTTTCTTCAAATCCCTCTTTTTATATTTAAAAAAGATCAGGAAAAAAAAAATGAATTTTGATCACATTTTATTTTTGTGCTAATCTGCTACCTCTTTCATATTTTTTACAGAGAATGGTCCCCGGGAACATTGCTATCATTGGGATGGGCGTTGGATACAAGTTGGATGCCTACACTTTCTATGAGGGTTGTGATCACATCATCCTTCGTGAGCGTGACATTTTGCATCATGTTGACCTGGACTAATTTGCTACATACAATCAACGTTAAAACGACGACCCCATCAATTATCAACTAATTCCATTGATGCACATAGAAGAATATTCAGATTCCTTACCTTAAGGTTTTCTTCGCAGTACTATATTGAAATTAACTATACTACAATTAATTCATATTCAAAATTAGAAACCAAAATCGAAGCTCTTCAATTGATTAATAAAATTGAAATCTGATTTCAAACTAAGGCGCTGTTGGATTTTGTTGTGTTTTCATTATTTGGTTTTCCGTTTCGATTATTTTCATTTTTTACTGATACATGGATTTTTTGAGGACATGGTTAAAATAGTATAAAATAAGTTACTATCTTCTTGGTCTTTAACGTATAAGATAAATGACCGTAAATGTCCGATTAGAAGCCTGATGCCTGAATTTGCATTTATTCCGGTACGGGCGAGGAAATACACTTTCACCACTTTCTCCATAATAGCGATCATTGAAGAAAGACCCGGCTACTGCTTGATTACAATATAGGTATATCGCTACAACTATCGTAGAAATAAGTACCGGCAACCCCTTATCACTTCGCTATGATCCAAGTTCCATTCCGTCGAACTCACAAAGACTAGAGGCTCCCTGATTTAGGGACTTTCTCCAGCGGAGTTTGTTTTGTACCAGGGTACCTCCCCCAGGCTAAATGGAAAACGAACGTGATTTCTACGATAAATATCGGACGATGCTTAAGCATACTTTACGGCCGATGAAAATGAATGTATATTTTCAATAAAAAATGGCCTGCTTTCCAGCCAGAAGTCAAACTATGTATGCAAGTAAGAATTAAGATTCGTAACTTATTTTTATTTTAATGAACAATACAAAATGCCAAAATTAACTAAATGATACAAAAAGTCACACCCTGGACAAATTGACACAACCAACTCAGAAACAATCTAGAATTTAGTATAGGAGTAAAACTTGAAGTATCCCGATTATTTTCAGTTCCATATAAATTTTAAACTAATGTCCACACGAACGTTTTAATTGAAGTTTTCAATTAATTAATTAATTCGCAAAAATTACAATTTCCGCTTTAACAACATTTAAGTTGAATTACAGACATACAGACTCATAGGTGGCAGGTTTTGGGAAATTACGAGTCTTCAAAATTTGGTCAAAAGCGCCTTGTTTCATACTTATAATAAATAATAAATAGTAATCACACGAAATAAATTTGATAGCGTTACTCACTAAGGCGATGATGGTAGAATCTCTCATAATAATAAATTAATACATCTGTTTTGTGATGAACATTAACTAAAGTAATATCTTCAGTCATCCGTTTCCGATCCATTCCAAAGTGCAATTGCATTTTACACGGTAAGTAAACTCATCCGACAAATGACAAAAGTCATAAGATATCTACCAAGCTTACGGAAAAAAATGATGCACAATACTAATTGAAAGGTAAAATCCGGCAGATCGTTGGAAAATGAAAAAACTCTTAAAATTAGAACGATGATCTCTAGGAGTCAAAATTTTAGATTTGTTTAAAGTTAAGACGTGAAAAATACATTTATCTACAATCAACACCTTAATTTCTGGAAATCTAAAGCATAGGTTTCTCCTGTGCTACAACTTCTGCCTAAACCTCATCATCTTGTGGATTGGCATCATTGAAGCCGACTGGGTCAGCTGGAGCCGGAATAGGGTTTGCTTCACCCTCAACGACAATCTCGTTAACAATTTCGGCATTATTATCTTCCAAATTAATAGGAATCGGATTTAAATCTTCCAATAACTCAACAACCTCCGCCTGATGATGAGCATTTGGAACATAACCGGGTTGGGCTTGAGCATGCATCAGATGAGCTACTGGCACAGGGACTGGCATCACTAAATGCTGAATATCGACTTCACCATAATTCCTTTGACTCAATAACTCTCTGTGTCCAAACTCCCTCGGAAGTGGATGACATGCATAAACAACATAATTTTCTTCAACGAAGCTAGAACGATGCGTGTGCGCAATATCCACATGTCTAGCCCTCACTAGTCTCGCGATTTCATCAATACCAGGACCTGGGGCCGATGGCAGCCGTCGATTATTGAGTCTTGCTATCTCATCGCTGCTCCAACTATTCAATCCTGTTTGAGTGACCAAGGGGCAATCCAGTAAATCCAAGTAAAGAACAGAGCCTGCCAAACACTCTGTAATTTTACGAGCAGCAACATTTGTGATCTAAAATTCAAAAGAAATAAATAGAATCGAATATAATTTCGGGACCTA
>JAQFYE010000226.1:0-45713 GCA_034694305.1 Protaphorura glebata | reverse complement strand
ATTTTCAAATAGTAAATGAATGTCCAAATTAAATACAATATCACATTCACGCAGTAACATAGTAAACATTTTCACTAGAAAATTTTGTAAAAATAAGTCACTGTTAACTTTTTTTTTATTAAACAGTCTAACCAAAAATGGCACAGTTAAAACTATTTAATAAGTCATTCAGAAGTATAAATAAAAATCAACAGATTGACGTCAAACCAAATTTTCCTCTGCTCAACTTCCACCAACTAAAACCTTCATTAGTCAGAGTCAGAGAATTTTTTATTAATGCCATAAAGTTCCATAGCCGAAATAGTTCACTATAATAACCAAATTGATTTCCATAATGTTTCCATGTCCAGTTTGTTTAATCTTAGATCGAGTGCTGAATTTTTCAGTCTTACTAATATCGAATATCCATAAGGCTAATAAAACTTAAAAGTGCTAATGTTAGAATCGTATTTTCGATTGACCATGCAACATGTGAAGCAGTTGTGAAAAGATAACACATCAATTCAATTGCACTAGGAGTTCCCTCCGTGACCTGTGGTTAAACTATTGGATGGTGTTAAATTAAATGTATCACTGGATTAGTGGAAATGCTTACCAAGTTACCAAATCAACTCGTAGAATCATACCGTTATCACTGACTCCAGATGTAAAATATTAATTCCATAGAAAATTTTCTTCTTGGATAAAGTTTATGATACATGGTATGTTAGATAGTGAAAACCGTACGAATTGTCGAAATGCATGTTTTTATTAGCGCTTCGACGAAGTCCATGGTCGTGACTATCCTTCTAGGGGTGGACCGAATATTCGGTTACTCTTCGGCGACCGAATATTCGGCCAAACGAATACTTCGCTCTAAATCCATCCTTGGGATTGGTTTGTTGATAGAAACTCCGTTTGAGGAATATGGTCAACCGAATATTCGGTGTTCGGCCAAGTGCTGAATATTCGGCCGAATATCAACTATTTGGCAGTTGACCAAATACCAAATATTCGGTCACGAAAATCCGTGAAACGAATTTCTATGGACAGACATGACCGAAATAAATTCCCCGGACTGATTTAGAGCGAAGTATTCGTTTGGTCCATCATTCGGTCCATCCCTAATTCCTTTTTACTTTAATAAACAAAATCGGGTAGTATTTTCTTTCACTAATCGTGAGCTTTCATTTTCATATTTCAATTTTGTTTTTCAACCATGACCATTTCAGATAATCAATTCGACAAAAACTCTAATGAAAATGATGGGAAAATGTTCAGATAATTTATTTAAGCTATGTAAGGCCAGGACAGGCGACGTAAATATTAATTCAGTTTTACGAATATGTTCTGGTTTGACATCTACTTTGTGTTTTATTAAAATCGATGCTATTTTTCCTTGTCCAAAAAACCCATAGAAAAGACGTCCAGAACTGAATATTTTAAATTGCTCAAAAGGTTGCCCAATGACAGTAAGAACGATTCAATTTTTCGAACATTCTTCTCAGTAGAAGAGGTATCAAGTTATTTGGACGAAATTGAACTTCCACCCTAGCATGATAACTATTGACTGGACCACCCGAATAAGGTATGGTAGTTTTACCGGGTCGTTATTGTGTTTACCAAAGGCAAAGCGAACTCGTAGTTTTTCCGTTTCATTTGTGATTACTCCTGAGTGAATGACTGACTGTTGTACAACGTGAGCCACGAGGCAATATCATCGTCTACACAACAAATGCTCCTTCGTAAATAGACGTAATTTTGACGAATGAGTTGGACTTACAAAATAGTTTTCCAGAGAAAGTCGTATAGAGGGAAATGGGATGAAGGGCGGGTGGAGTTCAGTAGTGAATTTCTTCATAAGGAAAGTAATCGTTATCGCTTTCACTATTTTTAAGGACAGGACGTTAAGTTTATGGCTCAATAAGGCATGACAACGACAACCCGGGTGGGACAATACAGTTCAGTTAGTATACTAGAGTATTAGAGAACGACAAGGGAAATTTCTCATCTGAGTTCACTAAAATATCACAACTTCAAAAAAAACAGTGCAACCTTCCGTGTATTTTATTCAAGAAGACAATTGTCCCTCCAATATTATTCATACACCAAACAAACGAATTAGTTTTCTCTGTCAGCTGGTTGTAGTCAAGTGATTCAGGCAGCCTTCGCCGCTTCCCCATGTTGTTGCTGTTTTCATGGAAAGGACTAGTCTGGAAAACCGTGACACGCCTGGAGGTTTCCTTGATGACTTGACTCTATTTGAGTGAATGTCGCTTACGGATGCATTCCCATGCCGTGAAAGTCCCAGCGCCGCGACCCACAATAATGACAAGGGAAAAGTTTTTGGGAGAGAAAACCAATAAATGAAACTGACGAGGAAAAGCGTAAAATCCACCTGCACTTTCACTCCAAATAGTTCCTGTTTTCCCCTTACACCGCACTGCATGACAAACTTATGAGGAAGAAGGAAGGAATTGAAATTGGAATGGAGTTGAGGTAGACAGAGTCGTATTTATGTTCAAATTTTGAAGGAAGAAGAAGTGAAGACGAAGACGAGGGAAACTGGCGGTGATTGAGATCTACTTACTTATAGATAGGTTTCAGTTTCTTCGTCAAAGATGAAGAAAGTAAGTTAGGTGGCGAAAAGCAGGAATTGAAAAGCACTTTTACTCTTTCCAGAATTTCAAGAGCAGATATGGTAGAAAATATGTGAGGTCGAAGAACCTGAGGCTCTAAACGCACTTTTGGTTACGGAAGGAAGTTTTGGTGATAGGAATAATGTGAATTCGACAAACATACAAGGTCTTTGAGATGACGCCAGATTTGGACCCTTTATGCCGGACTTTATTCCCTGAAATTGTAGTTCACTAGATTCTTCGAATCTGACCGACCTGTGAATCACCCAGCTGAGTTAGCTGAACATTTTTTACATTATATTTTTTATAGTAATAGAGTCTATATACAAAGTACATTCAGATTAAATAAAATTTGCGTAATGTAGGTAGTCCTTAAAAGCCAACTTATATTGTATGTATGTCATCTATACTTCAAAAGATTCGATTTTATTTTTATATCATATTTGTATTCAAAAAATACTGGATTGACGACACACTATTCTAAATTTGGAAGTAATTTTTTTTATTCAAGAAGCTATTAAACTAACCATCTCCCAGTTCGAATCAAGTTTTTGGAATTCTAATTCAGTTAAAAGAAATACACGCACACACAATTCTTATACGTATATTTGAAACGTATGCTCAAACTAAATCAAAGTCGGTTGTATTTGTAGCGCGGCGGTTATAGTCGATCCTCCATAACTTGCCGAAGCGAGAGTTCGATCTCACGTGAGGACACTGTAACGTCTTTCATTTCACCAGAGTTTAATCTAACAATTGGGTCAACGTTCATAGGTCACGTGAAAATTGTCAAAACATGAGTGCTGGCCGTGCCTAAGACGTACTTATTTCAATGAATGGGTGTATCCTTAAATTCAATTTGAATTCCATTTGAATTTCATTATTCATTTGAATTGATCAGAATGGTAAATAGTTCATTAGGATGTTAGTGAATCTTGAATAATGTTTTAACCCAAATTCCAAGTATTTACTCAAATTAAATCACCAGTGCACAATTTTGATTCTAAAGGAACAGACTGACAAAATGCTAGATTCCTCATGAGCGCTCAAATATGGCTATGTAGGATCGATGTGATAAATAATCTGGACGTATTCGAGTACGCATCTTGTATTGCTATAAATGAGCACACAAAACAGTTGAAAACGCTCCGACAGTCCCGGTGAAAGCATTTTATCATTTCATTTTCCCCAACAATTAATAAGAGTAATTTCTCTTTTCAGACGGATCAATTTAGTAACACAGTCATCAATGTCGTCCACGCCCATTCAATTGCATTCCCCTGAGACCATAGTCCGAAAAGAAGAATATTAGATTCCAGGGGTGGAATGACTGATTCACATTTAACAACAAAGGGGCACATTTGAGAATGAGATTCCTTCAATCTGATTGCGATTGGTGCTGGTACATAGCACATAGGAGAGCATGATGGTTATAAATGACTCAATTTTCACTCCAATATAATGTAATCCTTGGGGAGAACACTTGCACTTGGGGAAAAGCATTCCAAATTCCAACTAACAACTCTCTGAATGGAAGTCCACATGAATTCTACCATACTTGCATTTTCCAGCTGCAGTGAAAATGATTGTATGCAATTCACAGAAGAATAATATTCGCCTGGTGCGTCTGTCTCCTTAATGAATGGACGAATGAATAGTCCAACCCAGCACAGCCTGGGCCAATTCGAATTCACAGAGGACTAGACAAGTCATCCTTTCATTTGCAAAATAAATAGCGGGTATTTGCTTCTCAAGCCCGGAACGGGCTGCTGCGGAATTACAACTCAACACTTCCATAATTGGTTAATCTTACCATTTTACTGACAAGGAAAGTCATTAGGGTGTAAAGCTCAATTGTCATATGATTCGTAGATGTCAAAAGTATGGTTAGAAATATTTATTCGGAGTTGATAATTTGGACGGATCGAATAATCCGACCATAACTGGAGATACACAATAATGGTAATAGGTAATATTATGTAGGACTATGAAATCAGTGTATAAATCCCTTGAATTACGTAACAATTTCCCCAAAAAATATTGATTTTATTGAAACATTACGATTTAAAAAAATTCAAGTATAAAAATGGGGTGCAATAGTTTCATAGTTCATTTAAATTTTGTAAACACTTCATAGAATTTCAAAATGAATACACTCCAAATTCCAAGTTTCGCCGCAATCCCAAAACAATTGGTATACTGATCTAGATTTTTCTACAGGAGAAATGGTTGAATGTTAGAATATTTACACGGCGAATTTGAATTAATGAAATAGTATTTTACAAATTCGGTACTGGGTAATCGTGTATTTAATAAAATGAGCACTAAAAGATCGTTCCTTGTAAACGTAAGGAGTTGTGAAAGACAATTGGTAAATTGCATTGTGCGAGTGATGGACTATTGTGCGTTGTTATGAAGTCTGAATGGTCACACATCCTGGACAACTTTCCACGTAGTTGCAAATGATATAATGTTGTGTGTGATGTTGAGGAAAGTAGTTAGAAATGTATGAAGTTCTCCAGTGGCTCAGCAAGGGGTTAATCCAAATCCCCATGTAGCGATTTCATTATAAGCACGGCTTTTCTCCGCTAAGCTTTCTCCATCTCCCTCTCGCCCACAGGATTATTTCCTTTCCTTCACAAAAAAATCTCTGCTTCACTTTCCATCCCTGCCACCAGCTTCCAAGCTCAGAAATGAAATAAATCACTTCGACTCAACCAAAACCGAAAAGCTCTTTCTCTATTTTTTTTCTGCACACACGTCGCAACGGTTTTGACGCAACAAAAATCCAATGCAAGGCATCGCTTCCGGGGGCATAGGCCATGCACGATTATAGTTGTGTGAAGGAGTGAAAGCGAAGCAGAACGTATTCAATAGTTCATCGCCTGAAAATACAAGAAATGTAGATTTTTGGCCCGAGAGTGCTCCTGAGAAATATAAGCATACTACTTTTTTGTTTTGTTCGGTTTATCCGAATTTTCTATATTTTAAATAATTTTGAATTTGCGATTTTCGACAAGATAAATTTCATAGAGAATTAAAGCTACTAAAGAAATAAAGCTTTATCTGCAAAGGTATCAGAAATATAAGTCCAGCATTCGTGGCATTTTTCTGAGTTTGTCAGACAAATTTTTGAACTGCAGTTCTCAATAACTAGCGTGGAATATGAAAATTCTCCGTACGGAAAGAAAGAATAACAAAAAAAAAATGTTGGTTCATATTTTGCTAAAACATTCGTATTTCGTAATTTTAAGTACTGCTACGGTCAAAAACAGAGATTTTTTTTCGATATATGATACATGTGACCAGAAGTTTGTGAGATATTCCGATAGGACCCATTTCGCTCCGTTTTCTTATGATCGTGCCTGTATTTGGAAATACATTCGCTAATACATTCGGACATGAAGCATGAATGTCAATTGATTCTCGTACTTTCCAGAAACGAAGCACTTGCATTTGAAATGATTTTCTGAATACGTTATTATAAATTTTAATTTTTCTAGAAATCGGATGTGGCGAAAGATGGTCGGATGATACGACTGTACTTCGACTTCTTGCCTAGGAAATAATACTTACGCGTGATTCAAGATTTATTAATTTTCTGATTACATCAAAAATCATGCTTATTTAAATCTCAATGACAAGTAGAATTTGCTCAGATAGTGAGACGTACCGAGCATTTTTCCTGGAGTGAATAAACAAGCATGGCAACGAAGAATCTAAAATCCGGGTTATTCGAAATTTTATGCGGGATGATGGTCCTTTTCACTGAAAGCCCCAATCCAGACTTAGACATTGAGTTAAGTCAAGTCAAAACTCTAGAGAGAAAGACTTTCTTGAAACTTCCTGTTGGATTTGAAATACAAGATATTTCAAGGAAGGAAAGACATAAAAACTGTCATAGTTGGAATAAAGAGGACTTGTTCAAAGGAAGTAGTCCTTTGATTTCTCATGACGGCCCATTTCTTATGATATAGCCAAAGAAGAAGACGAAGAAGTAGAAGATTCTTATCAAGACAGAACAAAATAGAACTTGGCACGACTTTCTGAATATATAACCAGCCAAAGGGTCGTATAGTGATTAGGGTAGTTCACGAAAGAGCATGTACTGGAATGGCAAGAAATCCCATATTTCACTAGTGACCTTTATATGGAGAAAAGGAACCATAAAACTAGACAACCGACGATCACCAAAATGATCTACATCGTCTACCCTGAGATTATTTCATGCATTCGTCTTTTCCACGTTCAAATTTTGCAAAGAAAAAATTCTTAATTTACATAGTATATTATAATAATTCCGGTTTTTCGTTCATAAACTCAAATGATTTATGCATCATGACATCGTTCTCCGATTTAATGATTGGGAACCGAAATGTGACCCTTGAGAAAAGTGGTGATTTAAATTCACTAGTTTGGCATTACTAAAGTACAGATTTGGCGAGAAAACCACTTGAACAACTACTGGGGTTAAATTCGCGAAATAAATTACATTAAACGCACAAGGTACTTGTTCAAATAAAGAGATTTCAGTGGAATTAACTACCTCAACCTCATTCTGTGTAGAAATTATGAGTATTCAATTATTTTCCTCAATACTTGGATTTCCATTCAACTGGAGTGTTTTACCCATTAAATTCCCTAAGCTTAAATATTAAGTACCTGACCCACTTGTAAAATTTAATTGTTATTATCGGGTTACGGAGAGCATAATCCCTGTGCTTTAGAACCTCGCGAATTCTATTAGTAAATGCGTATATAGTACGTACGTATGAATACAAATGTTTTAAGTGTGACAAAAATAAGGTCACAATAATCCAGTGCAATAAAATCCGAGCCACCCTGTACCTTGTGCTCATAATGTCGTGTATCTGTGTGTGCGTGGCCAACGCTTAGCACTTTCTCCATTCTCATTTTCAGAACATGATTTCCACACTCAACCAAGTTCATCCGTTACGACGTCCATTCCATTGTCGTTTATTAGACTCATCTTCCTTTTTTATTGTTATGTATATTTGTGTTTGAAAGGACATGTGTGGATGTGTACATGTGGAAAAACCAAAGGAGAAAGTGTCTATGTTACAGTCAATGCTTGTTTTTATATTTTATGGCCACTTGAATTCGTATTTTTAAAGTTTAGTTTGGAAAGAGGCAACCGTTATAAATTTTGTTACGTAGGTATCACTTAAACTACAGCACTTAGTTCTAAAATAGTGATTTAAGCAGATGTTACTATTCTCTTAAGAGTTCGATCTCCCAGGCAAGCATTGTGTGTGAGTAAATTGAATGAGGGTTTTGCTCACTGGAATTCTTACTAGACTAATTAAATTATATTAAATTAAACCGACCCATTCTACACCGAGAATAAAAGGTTTTCCCAAATATCAATTAATGGATGTATAATTAAAATATAAAAAGAGCGACTGTAACATACAGAATAGAGAGTAAGTAGTGGATCTAACTCTTTTCAAGTTGCTCCGTACTATTATTGCCTCATCATGACTCTTTCTCTCGCATACTTTCTTCTTCTACTTTTTTATGAGAGGAGTTTGCATGAGAATCACTTTCTCTCTTCCTACTTTCTACTTATCGTATACATTTTTACGTGGGATTTCGTTTGTGCCTTTCCTACGCCAAAACTACTGTCGTTTCATTTCTTTTCTTTTTCGGATGAAGCATTAACCAACCCAGTACTTCTGTCATTGTCATGTCAAAAGGAAGCGGAAGGCGCTCTGCGTCATAATATGAACAATGAAGAAATAAAATTTCACATTCTGTATCCACGTTTGTCTAGTGTGTCCAAGTTATAAATACACGAGAGAATTTGTAGACACACGAAGTTGTACTTAAATGTCCATCTATTTTGCGTCACAATTATTTCACTTCTAGTACATGAAATCATAGTCTAAATGTATTTATGGAGTAGTTTCAGACATTTTTAAAATTTACTGTCATTTCAAGAATTGTCCTGCAAAACACCTTTTTAAATTATAACGGCAATTCATATCAATGTTTATATATCAAGATCGGAGTCACAGTTCATTACATTAATTTTTCAGCGAAGAAGATAACAGAATCTGCATTTGTTAAAATTCTGACTTTCCGATGAGCAGGAAGAATAACAGGAATTACGTTATACCATCTACGAAGGAATTAGTTTATTTTGCGACTATTTTTGTCACTAAAAATCAGCCAGAACACAAATCAGGTTATGAGGGAAAGTCACAAATCCTATCGGAATTGTTGCTATTTCTGTTTCTTATGTATTTATATACTGGCAGTTGCAAATCAAACTCTGAATTTTCTGTAACTGCGATTCATTTTGAAGCTAGAAAAACCGGAAAAAATCCGAATCTACAATCTACATGTCTGCAATGATCTCTTACCAGATAGACACACCCCAACCGGAACATCAAGCCTACGAGTCCTTGAGCCAAAAAACCTTAAGATGAGCGTAACTCAATATTTCAAAATTTTGTGCTGTGCTCTGCAAATAAACTGGATCAGTTGAATGCGAATGCGAATGCTTAAGCGAAGGAGGATCCAAGCAATTCTTGGATTTTGCAAAACATGCGACTTTTTTTTGGCTGGAAAATAACTACGGACTCCTAACAAGATTTTTATTCGATTCGTTCATATTATCTGTACGATATTGAATGGCTCGGAGCAAAGTTATACTACAAAATACACGTCCACATTATTATTGGGCGATTTTTTTATTGCCTGCATTCAGTTTTATTTTGCTGAAATGGCAATCCCCTAGAAAACACAAAAATACACTCCTCCTCTGTTAGCATTAGTTTCTTTTGTAGTTTTCAAATCACATTCCGTATTCTTTCCTCGTCCTAGTATACCCGAAACACAATGAAAGGAATAAATTGCACCGTGTACTACTACCTGCTTCGTTTTGAGAACAATTTTTAGTATACGATGCGATGGAACCAAAATATCCCATAAAGGGAAAACTTCCCCGCCCGGACTGGACAGGAACGACATTATATTAAATCTTGGAAAATTGAAGGTAGGGGAGAGAAAGGAGGTTGAGAATCAGAGAAAATATTCTGTACATGGGTCTTACCATTTACCACAAAAAAGGAAAAATTGAAATACAATGTTCATGATATTGTCCTTTGACCTTTCTCTAGTAGAGGGTGGTTCGTAATCGTTCATTCGCTACGTGCTGCAGATTATCCAGAAAGAAAGTGGAATGGATTCTATGGATTCGCCGTTAAATTCTCATGTATTTCTGTGAAAATCTTGTGGACCACCCTTCCAAAGCAACCAACTCACCCTGAATATGTTCTTCTTCCACATACAATTGCATGTAGCCGTATGCATGATCTTAGCTCATTTTACTGACAAACTAATTTTTAGTCAATTTGAAACAAAAGAGTCAGCCAATAAAATTGAATCTGACATTCCGAATACTTTAAGAGACTTGTCACTCACTCATGTAAATATATTTTACATACTTTACACATTCGTAACCCAAAGTCGAAAGCAGTTTTATTTACCTTAATCCGCTGTTCAATCAATCTTCTCCTTGCAGAAACTCTGAACTTTGAAAAAATTAGTTCGAACACTTGAGGAACTGCAAAGTCGAAATATATACCATTTCTTCTGGTAAACACATGGTACTTATGAAGTTAGATTGTCTGTTACCATATTCAACTGAAATTAGTTAAAATTAAGTCCGTTCCTTGAAATAGCTTCCGGCATTGCTAATTTTAAATTGTATCAATGTACCAGGGAGAACGAAGTGTTACGGTACATTTTGTGTGAGTAAATGTATTACTTGTAAAGAATAATTTTGCTTAATTTTGAAATTCCGGGCCAATCCAGACTGACTGAGTTTTGGTCATATGTTCTCCTAGAACTATGTATAAATAATGTTGGGTCAATTTTTCTGTTCGACTCGGGTGTATATTCTTTTTACTTACCCTTCGTCAGTCAATCCCGATACCTTTACAAAGCTTTTCTTATTTGCGATATATACAATCAAATATTTAAGTTCCTCTTTTCTCGTACTCAAGATACTGTTATGACGATTATCTTACTAGGTAAGGCCATTGCTTAAATTGATTATTGAGGGTGTCCCAGAGAAAGCGCACCATTGTTTGATTATATTTTGTAGTAGTTACAAGAAATGACGTTACGGTAAAGTTGAAATCAATGATAAATTCTAAGAATTTATTTTATCAACGTAAACCACAAACCAATTTCATTAACTTGAAGCGGACATTCCTGGTATTAGATGAGTATCACTGTCCCACTCATTTTTATTTTGATAGTTTACGTTGATAAAATAACTTATTAGAATTTATAAATAATTCCAGCCTCATCGTAACATAGGTAATCGCTTGTAACTACGCCAAAATATAATCAAACACTGGTGCTCTTTCTATGGGACACCAAGAGAAATAATTTACATTAATAATGGAGTGCTGAATCAACTCTCGCTTTGATATGGGTGCCAAAGATGTTTATACGATATAACGGTTTTGAGGTGTTGCTGCAGAATTGGAGTATGTATGGTGATGATGCAAACTAAAACTTGAACAAAACTCAGATTTCAGAGAAGCCCAGAATTTCAGGAAGTAGACAATGATAATATTTCTTTGACATAGGAGGAATTCAGTCGGGACTTCGCGGTTTGAATTTTACAAAACAGTAAACAGAAAAAGCAAAAATCTATCTGTCCGTCTTGGGAGAATTTTCCTTGTCAGATGCTAACGCTTTTGTATAAATATGTCGTTGTTAATCTTGCTGTTACAAAATTTTTAGTTGCACTGCTGTACCAGGAGAAGTTTTAACGAAGGGCAATGTATTGTGTAATGTTGAAACACCTTTCAAAATCTGTTATCAAGATTTTTAGACAGCTGTTGGAAAATTATGGTAATCTATTGTCAAATTCTTCAATTAAGTTTGAACCTCATATACCGTCATAAACATTCACCTCGCCATCGTATTTAAATTCCAAAATACATATAGGAATGTATTCAAATCAAGTTTCTATTACCGGTTGTGTAAATTGTGGCTTTGACTTGTGTAAACCATATATTACTGAACCAAGCTGTTACCTTCCCACAAAAACCGAAAATATTTGCAAGTGACAAAAAAAATGGTTCAAGCAGTGAAAATCCAACGAACCAAACTAAACGTCCATGGACCAAAATCGTTTTTCATTTCATTTCACGTTATGAGTTCACATTGAGTCTGAGCCTCAGAATCCCATTACTACACCCATGTACACGTGCTACCCCAATTCCTCTTGATTTAAAGCTTTTAATTAGAAGAGCCCAACCCAGAAACACGAGAATCTAATGCAATGCAAAGGGAAGAACCAGAAAACCGAATTCAGGGCAAGAATTTTTCCACGCGCGGGGCACGATCCAAAGAAATGCAAAACAGACTGATTCTCTAGAACATCAGAATAGAATACAAGCGGGTTGTACTTGTACGTTGTAGTCCACGGTATAATTTTCGCATTTGTTTGTTGGGCCCCGTGCCTCAGTTTATGTCTGACAAGGAAAATTATTTGACTGTTAATTGCAAATCGTATTGGGATCTTCAGAGTCAAGTTTCATGTATTTTCATCACAAAAATAGAAGACACTTTTATAAAAAATAAACCAATAAATTGACATCTGAGGTATGATTAAACACTAACAAATATTTTCTTGTATAGTGTGTTACTATCCATTTAATAAAGGGAGGGCACCCCTAGTAGTAGGAAATCTGCCACATTCCAGCAACAGCTGCATAACCTGTCATTGTATGGAACCGTACACGAAGTAAAGATCCAAACACTGCCCAAAAACACCGCAAAGTCAACACTTAATTTATATTTCAGTATTTGAAAACGTTTAAAAAAAATTCAGATGATGAATTGGCTTCAGTTTTATGTGTCAACAAAATCGTTGCATTCGTGACGATACTTATCGACTAACAGCCTTGAGATTTCTTGCCCGGGTTTGAATCGTTAGTTCCACATCCGAATGGTGTTCCTTGTGTGTCTGTTATGGGTCTCATTAGGGCATTGTACGTGTTGAATTGAGAATGAACGGTCACCCGGGTGGTTGGTTAGATTCTTATTTTTTGATATGGGAATTAACCCTTGGGTGTTGGAAATGTACATGGAAAAGGAGGGTTTTTTAAACCTCGGTTAATTCGAAGCCACCACGGTTGGTTCTCCATTCAGTTTGCGCGTAGTTGGCAAGAACAATGAACTAGGCTCTCTGGGTACAATATATCATTCCTGCCATTTAAAATTTGTATACAAGTCAGCTTTCCAATGCAAATGCAATGCAGTATGTACACTAGCCAAGTGTTCATTAGCGGGTAGTTTGCCCCCGATTTTGGATGCATTGCACGGCACGGAATGGCACGACCCGGAATCGGAGAACAAATGAATTGTGCCCTCGCTCAAGTCTCTCAAGGGAATTCAGCTCAGCAATTCTGCACTGACTTGGTTCTGAGAAGAATTTCGCATTTGCTATTTTCTCTGCCAACAAGCTGTTATTAAAGCCCAAATGTCAAAGAAGCAAATCATTTACACTGACAAGGGAATCACTTCATATGTAAGAGTTTAATATAAAATTTTTGTTCAGTACGTGCTGGATTCTTTTGAAGCATTTCAACCTTACACTTCCAGAAATGGCGAATGAGAAAATAGTGCAAATTGAAAATGTAAGTATCGATTTTCCTGGCCAAGAGATTTGAAACGACTAACCCAGAACAATCTACTTTAAATTAATTTTGCACGTGAAGTGGGTTCGTTGTGAGAGTAAGACTGGGACACAGAGAACGGGAATAATAACGATGCCAAAAAATGTAAAGGATTGATTGTCAGTCAAAATTAGGCTTAACTTTCCTTCCTGTTCTGGTTTCACATGACACGAGCTAAATCCATTCCAGTCCAATTCATTGTGTCTACAGAGACAGATTCCTATGCACGCACATCAATTTTCTTTTAATTGTTTTTTTAGACATGAGCCACTGACATCAAATACCGATTGTAAGAATGATTTATGCCTTAAATCGAAACAATGTACAGAGTCGGCAAGTTTGAAGGAATCCAATGGTGAAATACGCATTTGAACAATTTGGCGCAATGCAATGACCGATGTACTAATCAATTGTGGAATTATAATTTGGATTTTGTGTTTGAATACGGATTAGTGCTAAATTCTTTTGTGGAACTTTCGTTTTGATGTATTAACTAAAACGATTCATTCTATTCCGATTGTACATGTCATATAGTATTCAATAGATCTATTCTTTCTCGTGAATTAGGAATCTAGTTCATGCATTAAATTTTGAAATTGGGATATACTAAAAAAAATTGACTGATTACTTTCTGAAGAGTACATTTTACTAAAGATATTAATGTCTAATTCACTGTAAACTTTTGCGGTACACATTACAACCTTAACTATTATAATCTCAAAGGCCTGCCTTCAAATTAAGTTTATTATATAAACTACATAATTGAAATTAATTTAACGTATATGGATGACTTTTGTTTAATAGGCAGAGCTTAAAATCAACCTACATTCATTCGGTAAATTTTTCTCTTTGTTATTCCGAAGTTTGCTAAATTGAAATTTTCACCATCAGAAGAAAGTTGTTCGGCTGAGATCATTCCAAAAAAGCCTTGTCATGTTTGACGTCAAATAAGGCTTCATAATGGAAACATGATATAAGATATTATTTAAAAGGTAGTTTCCTTTTATTTCTTTTTTCAAACTGTGAGGTTTTAGTCCAGTTTTAATTTGAAACTATTCTCAGACATTGCCTCCAAAATATCGTTGTTAAATTTAATTCACAACCAGTTTCAATCAATGTTTAATAATCTAAATTGCAACAGATATATGGTGTGAAAAATGATCTAGTCATTTAATCTTAATCCCTGGCTCAATGGATTGTCCGATTTGAAGGGACAATGGCTGAAATTGATTCGCCAACCAGTTTTCGTTCATCTCAGGGTTTTCCATTCTGGTGAGTAGAAATTTAATACCAAACAGACACTGATTTGGTCAACCAAATTTATCGAATAGTTCTAAAATTAGCAAAACAAATACAACCAATTTAAAACAAAAGCAATGTTTTAATAATTTGCATAATTGAAATCTATTCCTGCCTCTCTTCTCAATCTTTTCGATTGTACCAAAAGTTTTAGAAACAATTTTTTGGTTTCCACAAAAGTGTGTCATCTTCGGATAGCACCGTAAGAGATCTCATCAGCCGACATCACTCACAAAATGTCATAAAATATGTTCAAGTTTTCAAGTTCGTGTGACGGACTTAATGCCATTTGGTGCGTTTGAACGAAAGAATTTAAAGCTGACACGTAAACATACTTACAGTTACGGAGTAAGTGTTCTCGGTTGGAGTATTAGTGGTAGAGGCATTAAAATGTCAATTACATGCGGAGATAAGGCTAAAGACTTCATTTAAATTTTCCTGAACTTCATGGTAAGATCCAATGAAAATCTTGACATAAAATATTAGTTGAATTCTTTCAAAATTTACTGTAATGTGTCTAGTGGGCACTTTTCAGCATTGGCGTGATAATTTTTCAACTTTCACGGGGAGACCTCTGGAAGTTTTCTCACCAAATTTTTGGGAATGGGCGAAAAAGAAAGTACATAATTTCTGCAGACTAATTTTGACCGATAATTATTGAGGAGAGATGCCAATGCCTTAAGAACACTGCGTGTCGGCTCATGGTCTTGGTAGACATCTGGTATATCTCTTGTCAGGAAGAAACTGCCGTAAAATGTGTTTAAGTTTTCAATCTCTTGTGACAGACTTGAATTTCTTTTAGAAAGGATTGTACACGCTAATTTGTTACTACAGTTTGAAATAATTAGGATTTTTTGAAGATACGAGACAAAGTTTTGAGAAATATTATTTGCAACAAAACCAAATCACAGATGTGCTAATTAAATTAGAGTGAAATAAACTATTTAATGAGATTCCCAATTTTCTCTAATAATGTGTAATTCTTGTATGAAATAACAACGGATGTCACAAATTATTACTTGAGTATTCCTAATTATGGTGTCCCGACAAATTGAACATGTTAATGTGTTATGTTAAGTAGTCTGGACACATGATTCTATACCAGATTCAAGCACACTTATTTGTGCCCGACTCAAAATTCCCTTGAATTGACACATCCATAGATGGCATTGGGGAAAAAATTCGTTCCAACTTTTCATAGCGCATTTTACCAAGTGAATAGGGGTAATATCCGCTAAAAACCTTTATTAGCTGATGCGAAAGTGAACCATCGCAATCTACTCCATCCACCCGACTAAAAAGTACAAGCAACAAAAGGACAAGATGTAAACATACGAACAACAAAAGGGAAGAACAAGGCAGAGTAGGGTACTAAGGATAATCAAGTGACAAGGAAATCACATAAATTTTAAATGAAGTGTTTGGAGGGGAAAAGATTTCCCTTCATGTCTTTTTCTAAGCTTCGAGCCGGACTTTCTCTTGTTGAGTATGCGGTGGTTCAAACGCATTACAGCCCACGTTAAAAATTTTCAAAAAATCTCAATATGCCTATGAATTTTGAATTAAATTTTGAAACTATTGATGTCACAAATTTTAGAAGAGTGAATTTAACATCGAAGTGAAAATAAGAATACCTATTTACTCATAACGTCTCAACCAATGACTGTATTTTATAAAATTTTGTGGCCTTCACTTTATTCTACACCAAATAAGGTAAAGCGTTATGAGCCACCCTGTACATTGACTTTCTCTTGCTTCACTTCTGTACTCTTCTCTGTCCATTTGATTCTCATCTACTTGAGAATGCAGTGCAATGGGGAGAAAAAGAAAAAATGGGAGTTCACTTTCCTCTGGATTTATAGAAGGACGTCTTAAGTAATCTCTTGAGAAGGAATGGACGGAAACCATAAAGGAGACCAGGTGAAAAATGTAGACATTCTTTAGTTCAAACGACAGTACTTGAGAAAGGGAAATGATAATCACATGTCAGTCTTGGTTTAAGATTACGGGACAATGACAATGCAGTATCACACACTCAGCAATACAATGAGTCTGAAAATACATATTCCAGGAAATTATTATGATGATATATGCAACACTATTTCGTGTAAAATGTCAATCCAATCTCATATTACTGCTTTGGACGTAAGAACTAGCTAAAATATTCAAAAATGTGAAAATATCAAAAAATTCTACAAGGAAACCACCTGAACTGTAAAAACCCAAGCTCTTACAACTAGAATCGAAGTAAAGATTTCTCGGGTGTAAAATACATGACATATACTTACTTTTTCTAACACTCGTAACCTAACAAGTAGATTTGAAGCGACACGGTCCTTGCTTTAACAGTAAAATAAAAATTCTAGCATCCGTTTGAATGGTTTGAGTTTATAGATTGATTTATTTCAATGCATCTAATTTGGTGATTATAAAATTTGGCAAGAGTATGAAAGTGAGTTGTGAATCGAGAGTGTAGAATTCTCATTGACGAGGGAAACAATAGAGTGAATTTTTGAAAGCCTCCAAATCAATGATGAAGTATCCATTTTTGCCTTCGCAGTCTTCTGGGACATCGTAGTTGATGTCCAACTCGGAAAATATTTTCTCTGAACAATTACGATCATCATCAGACTCCAAACCTTTCCCATATTTCTCGGTTTTATTATTCTCTCCAGTTGGCTGCTTGGGCGCATCTTTGACTTTGTCCTTATCGTAACTCCCGACAACTTGAATGGATAATTTCCGGAAGTATTTACCTTCTGGGAGAAGGTGGTCGTTGTACATTTGAAGCATCATCTCGTGTTGTTCACGAGTACAGGACCGATTGCCTCCAGCCTTGAAAAATTCGTCATAGTTTCCAAATTTCTTATGGAAGGACTCCAAAAATGAATCAATTCGTTCATCCACATAACCAGTCGTGTGACGATGAGGCTGTGGAGATACTTGGAATCGGATTCCAAGTGCTCCAGAGTGTGCACATGGGCTTACTTGAACAACATAGCTCAGGTTTTCATTGTTTCTACAGAAAGAAAGAGCAAATAGTACGGTAATTTTCAAAATTTATGTAAGAATAAATTAAATAAAACTGATCTTGAATTTTGTAATGTTCAGAAATATTAAATTGTCATACCTCAGTTGAACAAAGGCATGAATGGACATAATGCGAGCAAGTCTTATCATAAGACATTTCTCAATTGCCCCAAGATTTCCAAATTGGTAAAGATTGACAACTCTTGAGGTCTGGTCCAATTCATTCCTGGATTTGACCCGAAGGCAATGTTCCCCAAGGGGCAATTGCATTGCACGTGAGACTGGGGTTGAGAATATTTCTGGAAGTTCGCGGTATTTCATTCCCTCGATCAACCCAGCCACTTCTCTGGCACTTGGTTCGGCCACACAGCCAACCATCGCGGCTTGAACGAACATTTTGGATTTGAACCCTCGAATGAAATTTCCAAAGTCTTCATAAGTCGAATCTGATTAAGAGAAATGATTATACCGATTTATATTTACGAAAGTCTTGTCTCCCACAGTTAAGCCATGGGGTTGCTGTAAAGTGAGATATACATTTTCGGGCTGCTTAATTGACTTACTCTCAATCGCTGCCTTCATGTGATCAAAGAGAGAATGATTTTCTTTCAAAAGATAATCGTGTAAATCCAGAGCAAATATTTCAGAGTTGAGAGTCACATTGAAACATGTCTTTCTGAAATAATCCTTAAAATCTTTGAATGACTCTGGATCTGCCAACTTCTCGAAGGAATTAAAAGTATCGAGAAGAGTTTTGAGGATCCGAGTATGGTTGGCTGGTGGACCTTTTAAAGACATCATGATTGCATTTCCACCAATAGCCATAGCCGTCGCTTGAACGCGAGATTTCTTGACTTGATGCAAAGTTTTCCTCAAGTGATCTTCGATAGGCAGAGGAAAAAAATTACAATTAGCATAAATAATTAATTGTATTAATCGTATTAGCATAAATAATTAATTGTAATTAGTAATGAATTAGTTATGAGGCTACCTTGCATCATTCCAAGCCAAATTTCCAAAAGACCAGTACCAATTGAGGTTTGATTGATGGTTGGATTAGCAATGAAAAGGTTGTAAACTCCAGTCGGAGCTTTTCCTGGAGAACAGAAATTCAATTTCCAGTACACGGCCGAAGCTTTGTTATTCTTCAGCAACAAACTCGGGAGCCCTGGTCCTAATTCTAATGTTCCTGAAGATGCGACTTGACAAAGAATATTTCGTTGTTTGAATGAATTTTCCTTTGGAAGCTGGAAATCTGGAATTTTGGCCGGATGTTTACATTTACGACGCAAATCATCGTCCAGGTCACAGGACGCGTAATCTGTTTTATACCAAGGTTCTACTGTTCTACAAACTCCTTTGAAAGTTTTGGAGCAGACCATGACATTCATGTTCTCCGGGGTCAAACCCTTAATGCATTCCTCAATGAGTTCAGGGTCAAAATCGGTCATGAGTGTCCGGGATGTGAGGATATACTTTGGATCAAGTTTTCGGAGACTACAGGTCAAATCAAAAAGATCTGTCCAGTCTTGAATGGGTGAATGATTTCGGCCATAGTGAAATGTATCTGCGTTCTCACGACGAAGGTCATTGAAAATCCGCTCTTCAGGTTTTGAATCCAATATCATTTTTAGGTATGAATAAACTGTTGGGACCACTTTGAGCATTTCATGGACTCCTTCAGTTGTCAATTCAATCAAGACCGAAAACACGGAGCTGAATGCATTTTGACCTGCGCCAAAAGGTGAACTCGCTTTAATCGCATAAGCCCAGTGTTTCTTGCGAAGATACTCCATGAGACTGCTGCCATTACTAAAAAATGAGCTCAAGTACGAGATCGGCTTTGTTTTAAAATTTTGGGCAAATTTTGCTGGAAGCGTCCAAGTGATTGCCATGATTTGGTGGTCGGCTATCGGGTAAACTTTGTAAAGTTTGTTAAATCTCTTAGTAGCAAATGGATTTCGGTGCTTCTTGAGAAGTTCGTCCATCGGAGACGGCAGGTCAGATCGTTTGAGATTAATGAAATATTTTTCAACACTTTCCTTTAGGTCATTCAGTGGCAATGCAGCTTGGACTGTCAATGTCATGTAGTTAGCCGCGTAATGGCGTTCTTTCCAGTCCGCAATTCGTTTGTGAAGATCATCTCCTTGAAAAGCGGCTGCGTTGCCACAACTGAATCTTCCGAACGGATGCTTGGGGTCAGTGGTTGAACAAAGGAGGTGCCACATTCTAGAAACATCGTGATATTCTCGCAATCCAAATTCACAATCCACGGCAAAGATTTCACGCTCAACTTTATCCGCCGGTAACAGTGGATTTTGAATGGCGTCTGAGAGAATGTCCAGAATTCTCTCAAAACCTGCCGTCCCTAGATTTTTCAAGTTTCAAAATTATTAGTCAAATTAGGGGTACCTTGCCTTGGCCAAAATTATTCAGATACAAAATTTGATTCGATTCATTTAACAAGTATTGATTTGAACACGTACCTGCCGCATTTAAATCCATTTGAATAGAGTAAAGTGTGTTCTCGTCAATCGTACAAGCATTAAAGTGACCATGCAGTCTTTGAACCTCATGAAAAATTGTGGACACTGCAGGATATTTCGTTGATCCAAAACTTGCGCAGGCATGCTCACAAATATGTGCCATTCCTGGTATATCCTCAGGGTTGTGAACTGACCCGGCCCCAATTCCAAGACAAATCGACACTGGACTCGGAGGTTGAACCTTCGGCTTCGGCTGTTCCTCTATTCTGGCCTTCTTGACCGGAGGTTCCCAATCGGCGTCTTTCTTTGGTTTCTTAGGCTCGATTTTGCAATCTTTGCCGCCTTGGATTCTGGGTGAATCATAATCTGGGATGTTAACGAAACGACGATTGAATTCTTCCACTTTGACGAATGTCCCAGTACGACGATTTATTTCTCGATTACCCAAATCCATTTCATGGTTACATGTCGAAATCAAAAGAACTTTGAGACCATTGGACAAATCAACCACCATGTAATCATTTGTATCCAAAGGGGACTTGATGACAAATTTAGGATCGGAGATGCAATCGTCTTTGGATGGCGGATCATCTTTTGGTACTCGCGTGGCCGGGGCGGCGGCTGCCGGAATTACTGCTGCATCAATTTTTCCACGCCCACGACGAGCAGTTTTGGTAGGTTTACGGCTGGAACCACTCTTCCTATTCTTGTTATTTCCTTTTGCCATTTTAAAATTTTGTAGTTTATAATTTAGAATTTGGAAATCAACAGAAATCGATTGTTACTAGAATTTAAGTTCTACGAATAGTTAGCGTTACTCAAAAAATTTTGAATCAACGAGGAATGGATTATGGTCCAAACTTAAAATTTGAAAGAATTGAGTAACAAAAATTTGGACCAGAGAAAATTATGAAATGATAATGAACCAGGAAGGCGAGGGTTACCTCAAATTCCATTTTATGGTTTGTTATATTCAAACATTGGAAGTCGCCAAGGGAACTTTAGTGAAATTCTGCGATAGTTTTCACCTACGACGTTCTGTATATCAATTTTGAATATCGTCGTTTGATTTCATACCCAATTTTGTTAGAAAAGTAGACACAAGAAATTATGTTGCAGTCAGGGTAGGATTTCTAATTCATTCGAAGGGTTACATTATAAACGTAAATCCAACATTTATTTTCGTAACTAATTAAGCAATTAATGAGCAATTTAATACTAAGGAGTACAAAACTCATCATCGTCATAATTGTTCGGACTAATTATAAATCCTAACATGACGGTAACATAATATTTTTACTCCTTAAAATGATCAAACCGGCGCACATACCTTCTATTTTATAATATAGGAATCAAATTAAAAGCAATTAGTAAAAGCAACTACTGTTTTCTATCACCCTAACATGCAAAAAAAATTATTCGAAGTTAGATTTTGAAAATGGGAAATAAAATTGGGTTTTTAACTCTGAGATTTGCAGAAGTGTTGAAATGATTAGTGGGTTTCATCTGCCAGACCATCCACACGAATGAACAAACGAACTGAGTCACGGACCATTTAACAAATCGTATACCGTTTTTCAGTTTTTACGTGCTCTTCGGCTACATATGAGATGACTGAAACAGAAATTGATAAATGTGTTTGAGTCGACGGGCGGGGAAGTGGCGGATGAGATATGAATGAACATAACCCGCACGTTGAAATCCAGACTCGAAAAACTAATGAATGGGATTGAGTCCGGAGAAGACGTATGTATTAAAGATCGTTTGTAAGGTTACGGTTACATTTTATCACTCTAACTCACGACTTCAACAAAAACTTATAGAAAAGTCTTTTTTAAAAGATTTTCAGACTGAATGATTCAAAAGCTACTATTCTAAGCTAAGCACACATTCGTCAATGTCTTTTACTGCAAGGGTTGAGGTCGGATTGTTTAAGTGCATTTTGACAAACCGCCAGCACCATTATTGACTCCTTGCTTTTACCACTTTGTCACCTTTTCAGCATTTTATGGGTAGAATTTTATTCATTGGCCAAAACCTTAGCAAAAGGTCAAATGTGTTGAACTTGGTGACAGATTAGGATTTAGTTTCTCCAGGATTTTCCAGTTAACTTGTTCGAATTTGATTTTAAATTCACTTCAGAATCTGAAATCGTAATATTTTTCAGCTTCGTTGGATTTTTAACTATCTTGACGAAATTGATGTTCGAATTGTGTTGAAAATTCTATCAGATTTTTGGCTTTTCGATTACACGGATATTAAGAGTGTTTACTCAAAATGTAATGACTCGTTTCATATTTTTCTGACAATCAGGGATGATTACCATCGGATTTTGTAAGAGTTATGAATTAGTATCGTGGTAAATTCCATTTCTTATTACAAAGAGGTCGGTAATATAACTCGTATCATTCTCGATCATTCTTAGGCTTGACTTCAAAAAAATTGTTGTAAAAATCCAAGCGTTTCGCAAGAATGACGCTGTTGTGTAATAATTACAGTTTGAAATTATATTGCAATATTATAAATGTTGCATAATAATTCAGTTTGGACAATTTTTTTCTTTTTCAGGTAAATAGAAAACGACGAAGTTTTTATTAATTCTCTAAATTACTACTATGCCAGTGAATGTAAACTTCCAAACTATAGACAAGTACAAAAACCTACGGTGTATCCGAAAGGTTAAAGAAAACGGTTGTAATTGCTGACACCTCCGAATTAACCTGTATTTAATTTTTTAAGAAAACAGACAAGGTACAGTAAATTTAAGTGATGATGTATGGAGTGCTCTGGATCGTGAATTCGAAGATGAATCCGGTTATTACGCTTATTTCATATCACTGACTTGACTGAATGAATGAATGGATAGATTTGATACATTACGAGCTGCGTAAGTGTCTCCTTTATTAAACGTCAAGAATTTTTTCGACCCCATTAAACACGGACGTATTATTTATGGTCCATGAAGTCAGAACGCTTATTTTTACCGCTCCACCGTAGAACCGTGACTCCGACTGTCACCACCACCGTACTCGTAGCGTTCCTTTTCTTTTTTTTTCTCGATTTTTTCTCTTTCTCTCTGAATGAAATGGAAAGCAGAAGTCACTTTAGAAGTGCCACGCGTCAGCAGCATTGCGGCACAAGATTTGGATCTCATCATCTCGAACGCACACGCACAGATACGTCTAATCTGTCCTCTTCGTCTTCTTCCTTTTTTTCACACGTATGTACATTTGAATGAAATGGAACAGATTGCTTTCCATTGTTTCGAATGTGACTAGCAAGGAAAGCATTTTTCGTGTAAAACAGGATTAACCCAAAAAGCAACCCGAGGAGTTTAGTCAATTGTCCTCAGCACAGGATGTACAAATTATTGTAATTCACTGGCAGAAATTCTCGAGATGTTCAAATCTTGCCTTTCCATTCACATTTTATAGAAAATCCTATTAAGTTACGAATAATATCGAGTTACGAGTTAATTTTTATTGTCTGAAAAAATCTTACTTATTCATGAACAAGACACTAAATTAAATGATCGACATAGTTTTACATTTGAATGGATTTCCTTGTATTACTGCTCTGTACTGTGAGGACGAGAATTGTACGTACGTCTGACTCTGATTCTGGAGACATTGTCTCACTCTCTAGAAAAGATTTATGCCAGAAGATATTAAAATTCAAACGTCCATCTTTCAGGTTTGATCCATCGTTCTGGGTTGCGGGGGCTAAATTTATAATGCTAGGGCAAATCCAACCGTATTGTACTTGACATTTGAAGTCCAAACTGAATTAAATAGAACCAAATTTTTTGTGACATAGTAGAAATTGAAATCAAAATTGACATGCATATGAAATCCTAGATTTTATTAACAACTATCTGAAAGGCACGGGTAGAGCTTATCACTTGGGCATCATATTAGTTAAATTCTAGGTGTTCCAACATTTCTTATGAAGAAATCATTACCAATCGATTCGTAACAATTTCCTTATGAAATTCTGCTTGACTTCACAGGAATCTGTATTGAAAAGAACAGTTACTCCAACTTAATAAAGATTTGCTAGAACAATAGTTTTATCTTTTTTAAATAATGGCTTGGAAATGGTAAGCACCTGAAATTTTTAATGCGCCCTATGCCAATAATGGAACCGAATATTTTTGGTGAAGCACATTTTTACCAATATTCTTTTTGCAAGGTTAATCAGAGATGAAGGAAATATTATCCTCCGATACAGACTTTTAAAGTGTCGGTGTTGTACACCCAAGTGTACAAGAATCCTTGAAAAATAATTTCTCGTTCGAACCAGATCGGTAGTTCATATTTTGCAGTAGTCAGTAAAGTTAGGATCAAACGCTTAGGAACCACCTTTCGTTTATGATGGTGGTTTTCGAAAAGAAAAAAACCTTCATTAAAATAAACTCAGGTGAGTTATAAAAATATATGTGCTGGAAACGCCGAGTTATTTGAAATGTCACGTTACAGACTTTCCACATAAGCCTCAAAGCAAGAGCAGCTGTTCCAGATCCAAGTGACTTTGTTAGAGTGAAAGTCCTGGGATGGTAAAATGTGAAGTTGAGGAGTTAAAATACCGTAAATGACAGAATAGAGCCCCGGGGCTCCATTCATTCAGGCGAGTTAGGAGGTCAAAGACTTCCATCAATTCTTCCATTAGGTTACAGAGAGAAAGACCTGGAATCTGTCAGATTACTGGGACATAAAAGGCACCAGAGCTCTATTCGATCATTTACGTTACATACCACTGTGTATTAGTCTGTAGTAACACATTATGACTTCACACAAAAGGCAGGATGGATCCGTATTGTGTCTTTTTCTTCTTCAAACAACTAACTTGATTAAGTTCAAGTTTCAAGTTTTTCCCAAGAAACTAGACTTTCCTTTCTAAACTGATTAGTTCATCTAACGGCAAAAGCATGAAGGAAATATTAGCTGGAGTAGCAGGTACAATAACGAACTCCTTTCTTGTCCTTTTCCAAGAACTTTTCCAAGTATGTATTTCTTCTATTTCCAAAAAAAAATGAAGAAATAAATAAACTAGACACTGCACACAAAAATGAACAATGGTAAAGGTATGGCAAATATTTCCTCACTGTTGTTCAGTTCTGAATTCAACCCTTACGTTCGTCTTTTCTTATTTCTTTGTAAGAATTGAGTCTGGAGTCTCTCGGGACCCCATAAAAAGAACCTTGAGACGCATTCAAATATTTTGATTTATGATTCAAAATACACTCACAGTAATATCCTCACTGCTGCTGGTGCACACCGTCACCACACGTTTTTATTGCAAAACCTGTCTTACTCCTTGTGCATAAAACCTGAGGAAAATGCCAAAGCAAATCACCCGAACCGATAAAATCAAATTCCTAACAAGTCCGTATTTCTTTTCCCTGAGAAATATTGCTTTTGCAATGCTATGGATGAGAATTCCTCGACTTTTCATTATTTCGACGTGGCATGTACTAAATTTTGGAACACCCTGAACCCGGAAACTCTTGGAAGTGCAAGTGGAAACAATCAAGAAGATTCACACAACAGGTCATACACTCCTTGAGTCTCGGGCTCTCAAAGTCAAGCAAACATTGGGGTTGACACAAGGGAAGAATATTGCAGATTCTGAAGAGTCCTCAGGGACTTGACTTGGTTTGTGCATCCAAAACTTTCCTTCCAAAAAAAAGGTTTGTTATTGGTTTAGAAAGGAGCAAGTGGTGACAAGAAGCCTCCCTTACGCGTAAATCTTAGATCAGGTGACAACGTTCAGAATTTACGACGATTTTGTTTTTAGCTGAAATAATTTCCGATTTCTTGGCAATTTTTGGAGTTTGTAGTAAAATATATCACTGGAATGTTTAAAAAATTTCTAACAGTGAATCAAAACTTTATATCCAGAATTATTTCTCGGGTTGGGTTCTGAATCGATATGATTTTCACATGAAATGAGATTTCCTTGTGAGAAGTTGGTCTTGAGTCTAGTAGAACTCCCGACGTCAAGTTTGACAAATGGCCAGCCTCAAAGTGCACCAAATTGATATTGTCAATGAGAAGAGAAGCGTGTGGGTCGATAGACATAATACTAACTTGGATTGTCACTCTTTCTGCCTCCTGGCACTCGCAAGACAGTTTTGAGAGTAGAGGACTTGAGATGAGTATACTTTACTTCTACTTCCATCAGAATAGGATTTTGTCGGAAATCCGGTCCGAACTCAAATTTAATTCCTATGTTGAGAACACAAACGAAAGACTGCGGCTCAAGTTCTCGCTCCAGGGTTTGTTGACAGCTTCAGATTAAACTCCATGGCACATTCCAAGTCCGAGTACTTTTGAACCTGGACTTGATCTTTTCTCCGCTATTTGTTGAACCTCAGTCAAAAAAAGATCTTATACGACCGATACAGTTAATTCTGTCCTGGACGATCCTATTCGGGTTGTCGTAAGAAATTAATTTGATCGGACTGGGCAAGTGTTCATAAGTAGGAAAAACAACATGACAGTGTAGCGTACGGATGAGCTTGCACGATACTCCCTCGTCTCAGCTGGGTGGTCGACAAGCGATTCACGATTTTTTCTTCGGTAAAACTCTGTAAAACTTTAGAATCCACAATTCTGGGCAGTTAACTTACATGTTGGGCGACGTAATTTAGAAGAATTATTAACCGTGATTAGTTATTTACTCAAATAGGTTTTGATTGATGAACTTGGGCTCAGGATACCAGGAGACCAAGTACTTAATTGACATAGCCAAAGGCCGAATCAAATTCACAAATAGGTTTTAATTATAGTAACTATAGTACATTGTAAAAGTATAGTCCTTCGTTCTGTGGAATTCATTGTCGATTATTTCCCGTGAGAAACCTAAATGCTTACTCAAGTATTCAAAAACATTATTTTGAAACAATTTCACGGTGGATATCTAGCAGTGAAAGCCAGTCTCGAGTTCATTCATACTTGAGCACATTTCTTCCCATTTTATTTTTTTGGTGTTCCAGAAGTTACAAATATAACTAGACACGGTATCTATTTATTAATCTTTAAAGCACGGCAGATACTCACCTTCAAATTTTTATGCGAAACAAGAAGTATACCTTCTTACTGTTATCAGATATTTTAAGTTTTATCTTGCAAATGCTCAAAACCCTCCTGCCAAGGGATCGGATAAATTGTTCCACTATCGAAATATTCGCTTTATTACTTGTTCCCCAAAATAATTGCACGTATTGAGAAAGCTGTGGAGTTTACAAACGGTTTAAGATAGGTGTGTAGGAAGATCAAGTCTAAGGATGGAAACACTTTGCCTATTTAGATAACATTCCTAAAATCGATTTGATGTATGAGTATACCACGAAAGTTGATTGTCAACAATAATTCCTAAAGTCTTAATTTCTTCATAAGATTCGATTTCAATACTGTCTCTTACACGCAGTGGCTTAAATAAAGGGGGGCAGAGTGGTGGCGACGGCCGAGGACCCAGGTAGCCGAAGGGCTCTTGGAATAGCCGCTTTCCCTTTCATCGCACAATTTCGTATTGTAATATAAACTAAACTTGGGTGTACAAATGAATTATACGAAACACGTTACAAGACAGGCCGGTTGTTCCGGCGTCACTAAAAGATCCCGGATTTGAAAAATGTCTCCCCGAAATCCCGCTAATTTTACAAGAACGGGTGAAATGAGTTTAGCTACTACCCCTATTACGAGAATAATATTATGGTAGTCTTTTCTCGTGATTTGTTTTATATGCGGCTTTTTCCTATCTTTCTAACGAAATGTGCAAAATTCTACATATTCACAGAAAATTTATCTAGAGCTACTTTCACATGCAACCTATAGTTAACGTCTTCAGAATGTTTTTGCCTTCAGTGGTTAGATTAGCTACCGCCGCGCGAACGTCCGGTGTGTGCATCCGTGCCACCATGACTTCAAGTAAAAATAGGTTCGGAAAATAATTGTGTGAAGACAGAATGAGATTTTCTGGGCGTCCAGGTTTGTCATTTTGGAAAAATAATGACAGACTGGCCAGACTCAGATGTCCAGCTTTTCTGGTATGATCAAGGTTGTAGAAGCCTGTCATGGCGTGCCGAAAATGTCCGGTTTTGAAAAAAATAGGTATTTGCACAAGTATGAAAAAAAAACATTGTGAAGCTACTACCCTATTTAGACACATTATAAGTACATAAAGAAATCAAAACCATAAAATGTTGCTGAAAAATGCAGCATTGGCGCCATTTCTCGTTCGATTTTCTTTACATTGAACAAACTTCCACATGCAACTAATGCTAAAAAAGTGCAAAAAATATCAATGGTTGTCGTTATGCATTACGTAACTGTAGTAGTTCCATAGGGAAGATGAATTCTTTGCAGACAAACTGAGATTTTCGGCCGTCCCGGTTTCTCATTTCGGAAAAATGAGAGGCGATAATAAATGAATAATTTGATAAGCACTCAAGAAGGGGCCTGTTTTTATATGTATTTCGCCTTCCCACCCATAGTTACGCTATACGTACAGTCATATTGCCAATTTTCTCTAAATTTTGAGACGACCCTACAACTAGTTTAGTTTTAATTAAATCAAGTTTCTAACCATCGAACAAATTACATTCTCTATTTTGGATCAGCTTTCGATCTCCTCGTCTCGAGAGATTTTATTCTGCGAATTCTGATACATTCTTCTAGATGTAGAATGACATACAATGCATTGGGCACGGGTACCTAAATTCTGTATATAAATTTTTGTATTTCTTTTCGAACCTTTCAGTGGTGTCTTTATTGTAAAAAAGTTTTTCTAATTGTTATGCCTTTTTAGAATTTATTAACACTTAAGTTATTATAGTCAAAGAGTTTGTCTTACTATACAGACACTCGTCATAGTTGTTTCACAAGTTTTTACGTTTGAGGAAAAGTTATAGCGGTACTTACACCATCCTAAGAAACGAGGAACCAGGAATTAGAGGCATGTACACTATAACATTCCACTATGAAGTCTTCAGTAACAGGACTTGTCAAGTTACGTAATCGTCCTCTTAAATATTCCTAAAGCTCTTAAGCTCAGACCGTGTTCAAAACTTTGAGGCAAACAACAATCTTCCACACAATTGCCTGGGCCTTCATTGACTCAACTACAACTTGTCTCCCGTATTTTTCAATTGAGATTATCCAAGCCAAACAAAAGGAAAAGTAAAAGGGTTGTTTTTCCTTTTACTACATGTCCGTAGTTTGCATACAACTCTTGTTCCATTCTTGTGCTTTCGTACAACTGTACACAGTCGTGTCTTTGTCTGTTTTTCTTAGGAATTACCCGAATTGATCGAGGAACAAGAAGAAGGCTAAACTCATGACTACGACGCGATTGACATTTCCTATTTTCCTCCATGAGACTTTTCTTCTTTTGTCCATTTCGTCCAAGTCAATGTTGAGCTTTCTGCACAGGGTGGGCCAGAATTCAGTTTCGAAGCTCCAAAATTACGTAAAATCAGAATTTGACAATAAACAAATTTCAAAAATACACAATATAAATTACAAACTGAAAATCTAACTACCTAAAGTAAGATGCCAAGCTCAGTAAACCTAAATAAATATTGTGCAGGGTTCACGTAGAACTTGCGGTTACAATTTAAGGTGTTAATAGAATTTTTGAGTCCGGTCGCTCGGGACAGGTATCATCTGTGACGTTGGACTTGAGGTTGATAGACATGAATCATGTACGATCTATTTTCGTCCACCCTGTAGACCCTGCGTCACATTGCGTTGGTTTTGGAAGAGTTCCCTTCAGATTAAAGGCTGGAAAACCCAGGTCGGTTATAAAAGAGAAAGGGAAAGTGAAAGGACAGAGTGAAAAGAGGTCAAATTTCCCTACGAAGAACATTCCGTTGAACTCAACTGAATAATGGATAAAGAAAAGGAAAGGTAAGGGTGCTGGGAATGGAAGTGGAACTGGAAAACCAAGACTTGTCTTCTAAACTTACGAGAGATCAACGGACGTCTTTGTTCTTTTGTTTATTTAATTGGAACTCGGTTGACTGGGACAGGGACTGCACTGGTGAAACTGGGTTGGAGAGTGAATAAATGAATAACTTCAATTTAATAGTGATTTCCTAATACAATCGTATCAAACACAAGACTCTGTGTTGAGTGCAAGTCTTTATTGGATGGAAGAGAAATCCAAATAACCCAGAGGTTCTTGCGAAAATATCACATTGTTTTTCTTGTAGACAAAATTGGCGAAGTAAATAGAATCCTTTCTCTACAAATCGATGTTCGTGTGATGACGATATTTTTTGCAAGGTTTCATCGTATCCCGAATATATTTTGGGTCTTACAGCAAATGTCAATTAATACGACAGTGTTTTCATTTTTTCTAATACATCAGACTCAGAATTTTTTAGTAGTTAAACTAAAACTCGGCGATTAAATGTTAGAATAAGAAATTCTAATCTCACGTGCGTCCACAAGTTTTCTCTCACACAATTCTACTCCGTTATCTTCCTCATCAAGTGCACATTTGATGATGCATTAGTAAAAAGTTTTTGAAGAAACTAACTGTCCTATGAATTGTAATGTTGAAGTTGCGTGGGGAGGGTGTTGGAAAAAGGAAAGTGACAGATGGGCTGTTGAGTTAATATTATTCAGCATCCTTTTCGTATCGTCCGTCGTCCCTTTACTTATTTCATCCTCTTTTTCCTTTTTCCCCCCGCCACCGCCCGTCCGCGTCAAACTTTGTAATCTACTCAAGGGGAAGTAGGCGAAGAAGGAAGAAACTTGTCAGAGAAAGTGAAGTGTAACTAACTGTAAACTTTTGTCATTTCAAATTCATTCTTAACTCGCCTTTTCAATTTGAGTCGGAATGGTACAAACGCCTGCACGCTGGTAATGGCAATGGTAAGAAGAGAAAGAATTCAAACGTGTGTGTGTTTGTACGGATAAAGTCGAGTACAAAGGAAAGAAAGCAGTACATTTCGTAGTTTGAGGCTTTCTAAAATGTGCACACTGCTTTTTAAAACTTTGTGACAGATGCTTGAGATTATCATTATCATTAATGCTTTCTCTTCCTAAAAGTCAAATAGTGAGATATGCATACGGTGCTTTGACGACTTTCAGTTAGCATATTCCCAATGTTAGCCAACACGATACCACTTCTGTGCTGCTGATGCGAGATAACGGATTTGAAAGATCCCTTGAAAAATTAGAACGATTAAGCATTAAAACTACAAATATCATCAATATCAGTATTACAAAAAAATTCAAATCATAATCTGTCTAGAATTATTGACGGGGGGCGGTGACTCTAAATTTTAACCCGGCGTTATTATTTTATCTATTGGGAAAAAAGAGACTGTGTAACAGAAGATACACCAACTGGAATTCCTTGCTATGCTATCTAATTGTTCGAATTTCCAAATCAAATAATTTTTAATTATATTATTGTATGTTGTCTTCGTAAAATTCTGACTTTGGAATTTTGTTTCTGAGAAATGGTGAGAAAATGCAAACTGTGAGAGCAGTTAATTATCTCAACTAATTCCTGGTTAGAACTTTTTTTATGAGAACTAACATTTTTGAGAAACGTTGGTTATCTGGTGGAAACAGCTGGATTATACATTCATGCAAAAGCGCTAAAAGTTTTTAATCACACAATAACGTAGAAAGGATCTCTGTCCGTTTGTTTGACTTTGACACAGTCAAGTCAAAAATCAGTAATGCTGGAAAAATTATTATGGTCTGGTATTATTATTAACCATAGTCCGTGCGTTTATTAATTAAATAGAAATTGAAAACATACATATAAACATTTAAACTGTGTTACTCAGCTTCCGAGTTCTGACCGCTGGAATGATTGTTTTGAAACTGCTTTTTCCGTGCAAGCGTTTCTCCGACTTTCACATAAATGTCTATGACAAATATAATGCATTTGTTAGTTGAACTTTAAAAAAACTTGAAGAGCTTCTCTCTTTTTTTCTATTTCCTGTATCTCCCTCCAAGTATTCACTTTTCCATCCCCTTAATGATCCACCTAACTGAGTCTTGATCCAACTCTTCAATTCACGTCGACGTCATCATCATAAAAATAGAGTGACGCTTCAGAGGAAATCGTGTGGATTTCCTTAATTTTTTCAAAGACATTCATTCTGGTCTCTCTCGATCTCACGGTAAGAGCAAGAGCAAGACTTTTGGTGTAGAATGCCTTGGATTCGTTGCAATAATGGCTTAGAAATGATACATCTGTATGTTGAAGTCAGTTCAGGTCCCGCAAAGGTTTGAGACTCTTTTTTAGAATTCTACATCTCTGCTAAAGTGGTGTAATTGCACAGCATTCATATACGACGAAATTATGAATAATTTTTTGAAATGTGTAATATATAAATATACAGCACATGAAAAAAGATCTCATAGACTAAAAATTAGCACGGACATTTTTATTTGGAAGACCGTGTTATCGAAGCTGTACTGTGTCTGTATTTAATTAAAAGTGCGCATATATATTGACTTCAACATACACGTTAGGTTTGTGAGATATGTTGGTGTAGTCACATTTGATAGGGAGAGGTTAACTGGAGCTCCACGACTCACTTATTAAATGCGCCGGAAGGGGAGAAAGAAGAAAAGAAAATGTCATATTATTACATATTTATGGTGAAACTTTGGATGATATGATAAGCCCTGTATGTATGGAGTCAAGCAACTTCTCAATGGAACCGAAGGCAAAGGCAAAAGGCAATTTCAACGTTCGTTCTCTTGGACCCACTTCGGCATGAAAAATTTGATTTATAGCACAAATTTTGGTAATGAGTGCCCGCGCCTTCACATGTATGTAAGATTTGAGTTAGTTTACATCATTTTCATCCTTATCTTAATATACTCCTAGCCGCAGAAAAATATTAAGAAGACGGGGTCCTACAAACTACGGGGCCGTGTCTTATGAGGGAGAAAATGTGAATTCACGGCTTCTCAGAGAATTTTGGCGGGTTGTCTACTGCAATTCTTGGATACAAGACTTTTCCGCACTTTCTGGCCTTCTTGATCGAAGGCCAAAAAAGAAATATAAGTCTTCACCAGGACCACTGTGCTGTGGAGATAAAAATGTTACCATGCATTCAAAAGTCGTTTGGAAATGATAATTAAAATCCTGTGGGTTCGATTAAAGTTCTATAGATGATTCTATCATTTGGGACTAACGATAGTGACTTTTCGTCTAGATTAATTCCATGTGCTGCCAATAATTTCCGGTTTAGGTTTTTTTTTTTTACAATTTATCATGATTTTGTAGCAGAATTTTTCAAATTTATTGTTAAAAACTAACTACAAGGTCAATCAAGCAATCCGAGAAGATACTTCATTCTTAATTTTTTTAACAGCTATAATATTTTCCTCTAACGATAAGTCAAATAAATGAACTATGGTCTTGTGGCGACCATTACCTGAAATCCCTTGATATTTTGTTAAGCTGTAGTGAATTTGGATATATTAAGACGTGCTTGACTTTGGTATTTGAAACCAAACAAATTCTCTTGAAAATGTACCGACGTTTGACTGTTAACCTTACGGCGAATGTCAATTAATGAGAGAATTCCTTGCTAACAAACAATGAAAATTTTTAGGTCTAATTTATTTTTACTCCTGCAGTAGGAATTAGATTTTTTTGTAATTATTTCAATTCCAGGACTGAAGTCGTATAGACAACTTAACTTAATATCGCCATGCCAGAACCATACCCGCTCAGCAGTAAGCACGTCCTAAGCTCAGGAAATAAAATCCAAGAGCCACACAAAGCTTAAGGATTGAAGATGAAGACAGAGTTAATGGCAATATAAAACGCTTAGCCAAACCAGATGACATTTCCGTAAACTGGGATGCATTTGGAATTACACTCATACTCGTAGATGAACAGACGTTGTTGGAAGTGCATTACATTTTAAGTTAAATTACAAGGGACAGTCATGGGTTGTAAAATTAATGTTTCCCTGAATTTTCAGAAATTGAAGAAAACCCTTCACCACAATGAAGCCGTAGTCGACTGCATTGACTTCGTCAACGTGACGGACTGATCTTAATTTTAATTTTGATAAGCATCTCGTTAATGTACCCTTCAAATTTGCACCTTAGTATTCCATCGTATCAGTGGAAAATACTTGGGCCGGAATATTGTGAATATTTTTGGACTTTCTCCCGATGACCTGTTAAAATTTTCCGAACATTTTTGTCTAGACAAACTGAAAAATTTGGCATGAAATGAATTTGTAGCAGACTACAGTTCCTTGTGAGAAAAGGAACGTATGAAGGGTACATCTAGCTGATATTGCATTACCTTCGTAGTATTCAAGAAGCGTCATAATACGTATGTTTGAGTTCCAGTTGGTCCACACGGAGTAGATAGAACTAATAAAACGTGAGGAGACTCTTAACCAGTAACGATCCATTTATAAAGCGTATAACTGGTAGTCAGAGTCGTCATTTGAGGGACATATGTCGAAGTGATGAAGGGAAATTGCAAAAATGAACTATCATGCAACCGATTTAATAGAATATGTTATTTTCAGATATACAGTATTGGTTTAACAGGTTGTAAACAATTTCAGACATTCGAGGTTTAAACTGAGGTGGAGAATTTTGAAATAATAATTAATTAGGTTAGTCTTGAATTTCTTCACCGTACTAAGTACGTTATGGTGATCGGGCGTCACTACAAGAAAATGCCACCAGAATTGACGTCACAACCACCGGCATCGCGCAGAACTACAATTCTATGGAAAGTTTGAATTGTGTGTATGTGTTTATTTATCAGTAACCTCTGATATTGAGTTTAAATAGTTGATAGATTTCTTGGCTAATTAAACTCAGAGTTCAAACGACTAGTACAATCCCAGACTTTACTAATTTGAAGGAAAAGTGAGACTGATATATTAAATTAATGATTTTATTTACAGAATTTTGGTTGACTTAATAGGCAGAGATTTGTATTTCATAAGTACGCAAGCATAGTGCATAGTGCAAATGTTAAACTGTTTGTCTGCTAATAGTTTTGGTTTGTCTTTAGCAGAAAGAAAATTACCATTCAATGACATAAATTACTACTTGTGCAGCACTGGTAGCCAATACGATCCAGCATGCGTATAAATAATGTTTCCTAAAATTCCAGAAAGTTGAGTTAAAATTCAATTGTATTTACAAAGAATAATCATTCCTGATTAATTTATTTAAACGTCGTGTGAAACCTTGTTTTTAGTCAGAAGGAATATTTTAGAGAATAAAAGTTGTTGATGACGTTTTTGACTAATGCTCAGATAAAAAACTGGTAGGAGCGAGTACATTTCTACTGACGAAATGTACTCGCACAACCAACGACCACTGAAGAGTAAAATTAAGATAACCTCAGTTCATAATGGTAAAGTGGCTAGTGGATGGATAGCGTTGGCAGCTCATTATTTCGGGAGTTCGATCTCTCAGCCAGACATAGTTAAGTGCTTTAAACGCGTTTTTCTTCCTCAGAATTTCTCATAGTGTAAGGACGACCTCCTGTCAGATGCAATCATGTGCCCATGATCTGACGCTGACTTTTGATCATACGCTTTGTTAATTAATGGAAGTGCTATTTAAGCCTCAAGATTTCTTCTGATTTTAAATACACATGGCGAATTATTTAAGTTAGTTTTCTCTTGAGAGTGGACCAGGTACGAGGGCTTTCACCAAAACCCCGAATGAATGGACTGAAGAGAAAGAACACAATGATATTTGTTTCTTTTCAGATTCTTTGGATTTTTCGGATGCCCTTGAGTGTTTCATCTATAAATGGAGGGTTGGTTTGGTTCGGGTTTCCTCCTAAGAAATTCATGACAAGTGTCTTGAGACTTTCAGGTTTTCTTCCCCCTCGCCCCGCCGGGCTGGAAACTCATTTAGAAATTCTTGACGCGTAGTCTGAGTAGTCAGTTGCATTGGATCATTCCATTGCATGGGAAGTCGTGTCTTTCCTTATTAGCTGTAATTTACGGTGTAACGGAGAGAATTAATGGTTGATTGCCAACACGCATGGTGGTACGAAAAGATACACGAAAGACGATACTAGACAATGACTCTTTGACTCCATGCATTGTGTTGTGCACCGGATTGAAAGTTTCACTTTCAGAGTCTTTAACAAGAAAGTTTTGGAAACAAAACAGACCGAATTTTATTCTATTTCTATTCTCGCCTCTTCCTGTCTCTCAAGGAATACAAATTAGAACGATACGAAGTCCTAGTCCTGTCTAATTAGTCAATGCGATACATCTCCTATCGTCCATCTTATTTCTTTCTTAGAAGAACCCGAGGCTGGTTCCAAGTTAGAAGTAAATGTACTGTTCACACCCACAAATTATTTTAAATGCCAGGAAGGTTTCAAACATCACGAGATGACACGTGGGAGCACAGAACCTGCGAATAAACATTTGACCTGATTTAGTTTCCAGATCGGGTATTCTGATCTTGCTTGGTCATTTTGCTTGGCAATAATTGTAAGTTTCAGTTTGTATTTACTAGACTGTCTCTCAGTCTGTGAATATCTCGTGCGAACTAGTTTTATCATTGACATGTTGACAACCGTTAGATTATTGGTAAAGAACCTCAACTTATGTCAAATAAAAATTAGATGCATTTTGGTGATTGTTTTTGATTATTGACAAAGATAGCCAGTGAGATAGTAGTAGAATTGTTGGGATAAGGGTATGCCTTTTGAAGAATTCTAGAACATTCTCAAATAAATATTCACTTCTAGACAGTCAAGGTATTGTTTGTTTCGCCCAACTCAAGTGTAATCAAATAAGGTTAGCAAAATTTTAATTTTATGGCTGGAGTACTTGAATAACATTGGATGGGGTAGAATATTTTAAAAGTTGATCAAAATTAATTCTGTCAGTAGAGAATTCTAAACGAGATTAAAATGAAAAATGATTTCTGCTTAGCATTATGATGTAAGTCAAAGGGTATTCAGCAATTCTAAACGAAGTCCGGTTTTACAAATTATGTATGAATAAATTACGTAAAGAATACACGTATTGTATTAATTGACACTTGCCATACGGATTGGGAATGTTTATTATAGTATAGGTTGCTTTCTCTGGTAATCATGGGAAGGCACCCATACTAGTAGAAAAATACTATAAGAAACGATAGGGGAGAGTGAGAGGTCCGATTAAATTAGCCTTTAACGACACCCTAACACCCTATATCGTCAATAGTTAAGAGTCGAATCTGAAGGATTCAACACAGAGAGTGAGATATCGTGCGCTAATTAAAAATGTAATTTTATTATTATCTATTAAGTAATTTAAAACGACAATTTAAGTGACGGGCGCTATCAGACATGATGCTTCCTTGTCCCCAGTTTTGCTCTCCGTAATGGCAACTGAATAATTTTTAACATTCGTCTAACCTCTGTGAAAAATTTGATCGAAACACAACACGACTTTCGCCGATACTAAAGAATGCAAGATATTGCATTCATGGGACGAAATATGTGAATCCTGCAATAAATTAACAAAAAAGTTGGTCCAAAAACTTTTACGAGTAATTCCAGGGACTCAAAACGAGCATACCTCGTCATATCACCAATGAGAAGTACAAATTCGGTATAGCAGAATAATTCCTGTAGTTGTCCTAATTACGGTAGCCAGGATCTTATAACGCGATTGAACCTGAGACAAGACACACTCTCATCTCGCCGTGTAATCTGCCACAAAATAAATAAAAATAACTTACTAACCCAATCATTCAGACATGTTCCCTTCCTTTATTTGTTGAACTGTTCGTTGGCCCACTTGTGGTTCAACTCATAATATGTATGATTGACAACAGGTCAGGTTGCTCAGGTATGGGTGAATCTATTACGGACAAAATACGTGAGGAAAAGTTTAGAGTGGACGAAAAGATAAAACATGTCACCAATAATGCTACCAGATAGAGGAATTGTAAACCAGATTTCCACGTGATTTTACTCAGATATAATGCTTTCTTCACATCATCTACTAGTGACATAGCAAATATCAATAATAATGAAAGTTGTGGTTCGGCCGTCTAATCAAATAAAATTGCGAAGACTGCCAAAAACATATTCAGCAAAAAATAAAACTAACAGAACACTCATTTTCTAAATGAAACAACGGAAATTGTGTCCATGAATAATACGATGAGCGAAATTTGTCGGTCGGACAAATATGATTTTGGCCATTATATCTTCTGTTCAGGATCATTTTATTTGAGTTTCCTATAACGAACGGTCCCTCGCATTTTGGCCGAACTATTTCAATCTCAGTTTGCTGCTGCATAATTTTCAGAAGTTCCATTATGGCATAAGAGTGCCGTTAATCTTCGAGTGGAATTCGGACTCGCAACTCGCGAGATTTTCTGCCAATCGTTTACTAATTGGCAGCATTGCATGCAGAATATTTTACTTTTTCGCCTATCCTAAAAATCATCGTCTATTCTGGATTTGTCCATAATAAATTCGCCAATACTAACCGACCCCACGTCAATCAATACCTGACAGAATGGCTACGCTTACGTCAAGCTTTGCAGAAATTCTAAATAAAACTTGTCACAATAAATTACACAACTGTTTAAAAACGGAAGTCGTAATGACCCAATTTCGCGAAACCTCAATTACTATGGAATTTTTTCTGGAAGTTAATATTTGGACCAAAATCCAAAATCTGGTTCACCAGACTTCCGCTCGCCAATATTGATCTTAAAAATTTTCCATATGTGTTTGAAAATCCAAATCTGCTAGGAAGGAACCAATTACGCGGATTTGGAGTCCAAATACAAACTGATTAAACTGAACCAGGGCAGTTCTGCTCAAATGTAAATACAGAAAAACCGGTTAAGTCAACCCTGGATTCCATATAAAAACCAAATGTTTCTGTAGTAAAATTAATTCAAATTGTGAAGTTTAATTTACAGAAGTTTCATAAAAGTACAAGAAGCAAAGTGTTTGAATTTAAAATGTTTTCGAAAGTATTCATAAGCATTGCCCTGTTCATGGCGGTGGCAGCCATCATTTTGTCCGACTTTGAAATGGTTAATGCGAATTTAAGACAAATTGGTTAAAATATTATTCTAATAAATGTTTGAATATTCTAGGTGAGTGCAATGGTCCCTGAAGTGCCTGACCAAGGAAGGCCTATGGAATCATCAGATGACCCGCCATCTGTTGCAGGGGCGCAAGAGAAAATATGTAAGAATATAAATTTATTTTTTGAGTTGAAGCAGAAAATTAATTACTTGGATTTATTCAATTCAGTTTTTGGAAACCTGTTCAACCTATCAGCACAATTGGCCAATGCTCCAACAAACGTGTCAGCCTTGACCTTTGTCCCCCTTGGCAGTTTACTCTTTGCTGCTGGTTAATATTTTGCTAGTACACGATTTTCAAACAAAGTGGCTTTCATTTGCCGAATTTTTATCTGTATTCTCCATCTAGACTTACATATTATATCTTCTAGAATTATTATAGTATTTATTCCTTCTTTTGCAGCACAGTTATAAGAATTTTCAGGCGTACTAAAATTGAACTTGCACGCACGAATTAAACACTTCCGATTGTCTAAACGTACGATTTACACCGTTTTACGAGTATACCACTAAGTGTCAACACTTCTGGGCTATAAATTGCGTAATATGTTAATTATAAGTCTAATTATACTTTATAAAATTACTAACCGTCATTACTTTGCACTCTATTGAATAAAATAATTTTGAATCCATAAAAGTCAATTCACTCATTCGGATTTCTTGGCTTGGGCAATTTTACTCTCACAAAAACCAATTTTCCGAAGGGAAGTCAGAGAAAGCTCGAAATTTCAATTTGATAATTAACCCTCGTTTGATAAAATTAATGAGAGCTCGTTTGGCAAAAAAAACAGTTTGAAACTAAAAATTTCTCCACTTGAGACTATCAGAGGTCTCCAATAACTTCACAATTCACGATATCCATACATAAGTACATTGGTGACCTTACCACTATACATTTCGTATCACTCATTTTAATAACTGTCATTTATTCGAGGTTTCATTTGTAAATTTTGGTCCAAGTGTTTTTCAATAAGTGGACTGAATCACTTGACATCTTCAAAAGCCTTTCTCTGATGACGATGACATTTACCCGACAGTGTGTTAGCTGTCAACTGTCAATTATTAGTCCTCAAGTCTGCAAGTAGATGAATCTCTTGTTGACGGCAGAAACAAGACAAACAACTCATAACGCAAACATACTTCTGTCTAAACGGCACTTACTAATTAGAGACTAAAATTACACATTGAAGATGAATACTGAATTTGTCACACGGCATATGTACAGTACAGACATTGACAATGAACTTTACCTGTGAAGTTGAGCGAGTCCCATGTGTTTACGTTTTTACCAAAGACATTTTATTTAACTCGTATTAATTGTTCTCAAAATTCGGAACTTGAGACCTGATTTCGAAAAACTTCCGAAATAAATTACGAGGTATCGCAATTTCTTAAGGAAAATTTGGAATGTCTGTCGAGGGTGACAAGTTTCACAAAAATGCATTAATTAGGGTCACAGCCGCCGGTTTCCATTCTTAAACATTCAAGTAGGTTAAGCTAATTAGTTGAGCTAACGATGTTGTGTCCTGCTTATAAAAATCTGTCTGCCGTTAAAAATGTTGTCACATTCGGTCCGAGAAGACGATTGATCGTTGTACCAAAAATTATTGTCTGAAGTTTGTAGTTTGTTCCCAAAGAAAGCACAGAAATGAGAATGAGGTCCCAATTGACCGGAATTATCATTTCTCTGCTCGCTATTGCGATCCTTGACTCCATAGTTCAGTCACTGGTGAGATTATTTAGAATATCGTGTAATTGAAATATATTAAAGTACAACTCAGTAAGAAACTCAACAGTAAAACCACATAGTTGAATGTAGAAATAATTGGAATTAATTGATAATTTCGATCGTATTTTCAACTCTAGTTTCCAACTTTAAATAATCATAACCGTGTCTATAATTTCAAAACTGTAGGGTTCTACCATGGACCGAACCAATTCAAGATATTCGAAATTACTACGGCCTGGAAACGATATCAGTGAAACAGAACGCGTGCTACGAATGGAGGATAGTTCTGGTCATCCAATTGGGCCACCTATACCGCAGATGGGAAAAATGAATCGGAAAGGAAAATTTCGTGAGTAATATTTTTGAAAATTCCATTTCATTTCTCGTTTACTAAAGTATTTCCGCTTTCTAATAATAATCTATTCGCAATTATTCTGTAGTCAAATTTCGTTTGTGATTTTCATTTTTTCTTTTAAATGAACGTAGGAAGAATGTCTTCTGTTAGATTTTGATAAGTTTCGAAGTTATTTTCAGTCCACGAAGACGATATCTTCGTGGTATCTGCTGTACTCATTTTAAATAATACTCGGAACGAATAAAATATTTAACGACTTACGAATTCTTGTCTAAAATATTTTGTCTGGCGAAGTTAAATTCAACTGAACTGTCGTAAAACATTTTCTCAGAACTCCTCATATTTTGGTATTTGTGTAAGTTTCTTGAGAACTGAAGAGAGCTGATTTGGTTTTGAATCAATTTCGGTTAAGCCGTACGTCCGTGTGTGTGTCCTGCTCAGAGCTGTACAAATTATTCATAGCTAAACAACCCGTTCAGTAAAATCTAGACTAGTAATTCAACACTAGAAGCAATATTCAGATCGACAATGATAACACTTGAAATTTGTACTGTACTCTTACAGTTTGGAATTTTTTCAATCTGACAATGCAATTGATGGGTGCCCCTAATGATACAACAGCTTTGACGTTCGTACCACTCGGGTCACTGTTGTTTGGAAAAACAGGGTTCGGGTAATCAATGGAAATCGTAAGTACAACAATGTTTTGTCAAATAAATAGTATGAACCATAAACAGTTAAAATTATTTGTACAGGCTCCTCGTATCTGAAGAAAAAATTACATACTCTGCAATAAACCAAAATCTCCAGACTCATAAATTGAACGTACACACACTTGTTTTCTTAATTTATCTGTTACTGTTATTGTCACAATGTCTTACAATAGTTTTGTTATTTCGGTTGGGTGTCAGAAAATAGAGCCTGAAAGTGGAAAAAATAAACGAAATACAAAATTATTTTATTCGTGGCTCCATGTATTGTTGATCTAATATTATAATATTATAATATTTCTATCATATTATTGCATCACATGTGTATGATTCCGTCTTGGGCAACGTCAAAGGTGAAGTACATCGGAGTGAACTTGCCATAGCTTCGTATATCGTAAAAAATCAGAGAGCAGACAGCAACATGAATATTAGAATAAATGCTAATTAAACAAATTATCAACCAAGAGTGTACCGCTAGGCTACTCCTCGGTGACTAATCAGTTAAACATCCACAAAACAAGGGTTACGCTTCCACTGAAGAGGATTCTTATTTACTCTGGATTTAACGCCAACGTTGTTCCAACCCCTTACATCTTACTAATTGGCTTAAAATCTAAAACCGCTACATCATCGTTTGTCATACAAAATGATGCCGGTTATAGGGAATCCGGCCTTGCCTTGGAGAAGAACATTTCTTCGTTTGATGAGGGAATTCGGTCTTGGGCAGAAGAGGAAAGCCAACAGAGCATATACAGAGAAATTCATACAAAGGGACATGATGGGTTTCGCAAACAAACCTTTAAGACAAATGGCACAGCTTTCTCTTTGTACTTTTCTTGTTTGATCAAGTGCACTTGGTATTTGGTAAAATACTCACAAGGACAATATTTTATTTGCAGATTGAAACCGGTGATATTAGCCTTTTCGGTGATTTCCTGAGTCATGCTTGAGTACTCTTCGAACTCACGAAGTAATTATAATACAGGTGGCCTTTCCTTATTAAAGAAGATCTCCAAGTAATAAACTTGGCGATATCTGGAATGTAAGACAATCGACGGTCATTCCAACGTATTTGCAGTGTATTTTTCAAAATGTGTCAGAATTGAATCGGACTAATATGAGTTGGTCGGCCAAGTACATACGTAATATCAATAGTGGCAATTAAAATTTCTTACAAGGGAACCACCCGAGGAGATACTGCAACCTAGACTTTTTCACACCAACTGAGATACCCCGACATGAAAATAGTTAAAAATAGTCCACCCAAATTAAGTACTTTTTTCCTCGCCTTATTTCCAAGTCAAAAAAGTTTCTTAAAAATTGAGAAATCCTGGGTTGTCTGTAAACTACGCAACCATATGTTGGCTAATAATTCGGCGCAAGAAATTAAGCTTTCCTTTACAAAAAAATACACATCAGCGGACAAATATTCGAACCTTTTAATTAAATAGTCAAGATTGGATTTCTTTACTAAATAGTAAGCGGCAACCCAATTACTAGTGGATGAAAAATAGACAAATATATTAATATTGCGATGCAATAAGTTACCACAGTTCTATAAAAAATGGCCGGTTTTTCGTATCGCTTCCTCAAATTTTAGAACACCTTAGGAGAATATGGGATACATATTTATATCTCTAATAGTAATAAACATACAAGTGTTGTCTGTCCGAAGTAACGTAAGCCTCGACATAACGAAATGATCAGGGGCTACCTAAAACGCTGTGAATTTTAATCATTTCCCTGAATATGCCAGCTAGCTCAATATTGTTATGCTGGAATGACCAACAGCGGAGGGAAAACTTTCTTTCATGTTATCTTTAATATAATTTTTGATTAATGATTCCATACGACCGACGGCGTTCCCGGAAGGCCCATTACACTTGACTTATTCTTACTCCATTCAAAAATTTCAAGGGAGCTGAAAGTCAATTAAAACAACAGAAAGGGTGAATGACAAGAGTAATTAAGGCGGAGAGAACGTGTTTCCTACAGGATCTTTTAAATTGTGGGTCCTCATTCCATTTAATGTCTGGCTCAAGTCTAATGATTACGTCTTCTTTTGTTTGTCTCCAGTGAAGTACGATTTCGGTGCTGTGCTAAGCACGCTGATACTTTCATCTCGAGAACTTGAACACACTGAAGACAAACCTGACAATTTAGATTTGACTTAAGACTGATAGGTGTCTTCTTCAAAATAGTTTGCGCGGTATGAACTAAAACATTTTTAAATGTGTGGAATTGTACAAAATTTTAGTCGACAATAATCATTATGACACTTGCCGTGATTATATTTTTATAGTCAAATCGATTTACCCAAGGTTATTCTAGACCGACTGGTTCATAACATTTTATATCCCCACCTGCAACCCAACTACGGAGATTGGGATAAAACTTGATATAATGTATATTTTAAAGAGGAACTAGCGACCATTAGCGCTTGGCTATCAGCACCGCACCGGACAGCGCCACTTGGGAATTTTTAAAGCTATAAGGACCGACTTATTTATGTTTTGGGGCCGACGGTCAGGGGAAATTATTTTCTTCGATCTACGCATCGGTTTTGCTAATTTGTATGGGTTTTCTTGCGATATTGTCCTGTCAGAAGAGGAGACCACCAATTATCTTTCAAAAAGACAAAGGACTGTTACGTTCGATTCGCCTTTCCTGAGATGTTGTATCCGAAATGACACGAGCTAAAATTTGTACTAACATAACCTCAGGCACGCCATCAAATCTCAAGCCAGGGTCACTCATATTTCAATTTTGTTGGCCTCTGCGCAGGCCATGGGTCATCGCTGAAAGGTAAAACCTGATACACAATAATCCCTCGATCCTTGATCTCACGGTTCGAATGACACCGTACGTGTACTTGACCTAGGTCATCTGATGTCCTTATCATGACCTCTGCTGACCTCCTGGGAACAAAAGGAGTGATGTCCCAAGGTTTTTCTATTAAAAAAAGTTGTTAGGGGCCACCTGGGCCAAAAAATATAACAATAGAGCCGTTCTTGATGGCATAAATTATACACCAAACCAAACAAAAATGGTACGGGAGGACATCCTTATGGCGAAGGTAAGTTCTTCGTTTGTTATGTACCTTGCTGAACCCAAATCGTAAGCTGGTGAACACCAGCAGTAGAGGGCATCCCCGATTGTGTCGTCCAGTTAGTTAATTACTTTTACGAGGGTCGAACTTTTGTAAAAGCCTTTATATGCTACTGACGCGCCGTTTACAATTTACTAAAATTGCCAAGAATAAACCAAAAGCTAATCTCTAGGTCAACACAATCGCCGCAACATCTTTAGTAGTGTTCTCGAGAATTTTTTTTCGGGCTTGGCTTCTTTATGAAAACTTTGCCGGAGTCATGTAAATATTGAGGCAGGAAAATTGGAATGATTGATGCATGATTTAGGCTAAAATAACTCAGTCCAATGAACATTTGAAGTCTCCGTATTCCCCAGAACAACACCTTCCTAACAAAGCATTCGTCAAAATCGGATCTACGCCCGCAGATACAGTCTGAATTGTGAGACGAGATATTCGCCTCCCTTCTTCTCGTTCCCCCACGCCATCCTTGTAGGACTCGCGACTCATGCCTTTCCCGTGGACAAGGCATGTCAGGGGAACCTGAGGACTTGGAGTCCACCACATTCAC